>OMKP01047365.1:0-11548 GCA_900302375.1 Bathygadus melanobranchus | reverse complement strand
GAAGGTTACAAAACTACTACATAAAAAGAATACAGTTCAAACAAAACACAAATATTCAAAAATGTCCTACTGATCAACACACACTGATCCTCTGTCCGTTGGCGGCAAGGAGAACTTTGCATGTAGTTAAAGCAGTTTCTGCTACAGGTACCGTCTGAAAACACCTAACAACGCTAGGACTACTAGCGTTGTTATGGATTATTATAGATATGAGAACAAATCCATTCAAACACTAGTGTTGAGTAGCCTGTGTTACTTAATTCATATTCAAGGATGGAACTGATTCACTTTTAGGTTTAAATGTGTTTATATTATTTTAACAAAACACTTTTATCATTATTAGCATTATTTGTTTTCATTTTCAAAGAATATTCTCTAATGTGTTGGCTGGAGTAGCCTGTTGATGCGTGTCGTCCCGTCGCACTTCACGGTCATGTTACGAGTGCAGGAGGATACAAGTCTACGTGACTTGGCTGGCCGGCTGCTCTGATCACTAAATATTAACATCGATCCGTGCTCAGGTACAGGTTGGCCCACACACGTCTGGATAGAATAAGCCATGCATCGGCAGCCCACTACAACAGTAAACATTAAACTAAGACAATACAACAGTGAGACAATGTGTTCATTTTCAGCAGCAATATGAGTAATATTACCGTTGTTGCAGTACTGCAGCAGCAGGTTGGTGCTGTCATACAAGCTGCCGCACGAAGCCACCCTGTCAGTCATCCCTGTTCTGTCGTCACAAGTCTCGACCTTCCTGTACAGACGCCGCAATTCGTCCTCCCCCGTACGTCTCCTTTGCACACCTTCCCGAGTCCTCCGTGTCCCCGACATCCAGAAACATGAAACAACACACCTCAGACACCTTTCATTCCCACTTTCCCCCCCACTACACACACACACACACACACACACACAACGACACCTCCCCCTCGTCCACTGGCGGAGAGCTACTCGCGCTGTGCGCCGCTGTTACTATAGCAACAGCCTCTCCACCCGCACCGGTTGGTCATTTGATAAGACGTATTGGAAGACGACAAGAGCAAAATCTAATAAAAATATATGCTGTGTTTTCTTTCGATCATAGGCGCCTTTATCACTGCAAATTGTATAGAGGCGCCGGGTAGTTGTGTTATCTAACTAAGTGAGAGCCTATATTATATACCACTTCAATGTTTTCTGTTGCAGGTACTCGGTTTCAGCGGTCCAATTGAAGGCTAATTGAATTATTCATGGCGGAAAGATAAAGCCTACCACCTGGCGCAAGTGCTCCTTAATTGATATTGCGATGGTCACGTGGTGCGATGGGGCTAAATTCAGTTTCAAAACAATATCCATGGATCAGGCAAACTTAGCCAATCTGAAAGAAAACAACAACAATAACAACAACAACAATAACAACAACAACAACAACAACAACAGCAACAACAACGGAACACACTTGGAAGGGAACATAGTTGTGGTTGGAGGTTGTCGGTGTACTACCAGCAAGTCCCCAAGAGGGGGAGACAGAGCTACAACATTAGCGCTCTGTTCGCGTAGCCGAAAGATTTAGTTAAAATAAAGATTTTTTTTTATTGGGTGTGTGATTAATGACATTACCGAAACCGCTGTTCAAAATTGATGGTGGATAAAAAAACATTTTCAATTCATGTACAACTATGCCTTGGCCCCTACGTAATTTTGTTGTGATCACGTGACATACCGTCAGTCAGCCGTTGAAGTTCCGTCTGTAACTGCTGACGTCATTTTGTTGTGATCACGTGACATGTCGGGTTGAAGTTGTGCGTGTAGCTGCTGATGAAACGTGGAGACACGGTCTACAGTGACTTGAGCTGAACTTGTGTTAAACTACGGTCACCTGTACGGTATTATACTTAATAGTGTTCACGAACAACAACAACCACGTGTATTCAACGTGTTTCTCGTGGTGCTAAGCCAGTGTGTTGTAAAGTACGGAAGAAAGATACGCACTTCTCAAGGTAGTCAGATAGCGAAGATGTGATACTTGATGCATTTCAGGGAATTATTCCTCTGTATGTTTCATTGTTTCTTTTACTATTAAGTGGAAAGTTGGCTAAAATGCAACACATGTTCTGGTTATACATCCAGAATACGCAGCCTAAATTGGGATAGCTTATTGTCTGGATTCAGCAGGTATTTAGCATGAAGTATTCACTTGTTTAATATTACTGCTTCATCACTTCCCAGGCTGCAGTATGCGGCGGCAGCGGCACCGAGGGTCGCAGCTGGGTCTTCTGCTGCTGGCCTCCCAGCTGTTCCAGGTGGGCGTGGACAACATCCCCCCCGTCACCCTGGGGGTGCTCGGCCTCAACGTTTACCTCTACCTGTTCCCCGCTGCTCCACTGATGCAGGTAACACACACACACACACGTCAAGTGCTGCACAACCAAAGTTTCTAGGAAACGCCCAGAAAGAGATAGAAAGTAACATTAGAGATGGAACATTTCATCAAAGTGTGTTAATGTTATTCTCACTGTGTTCCCCAGGCATGTGTGAGTGTCCAGAACACCTATTGGTATGGAGACTGGCGCCGCCTCTTCCTGTCCCCACTGCACCACATAGATGATTGGCACCTGTACTTCAACCTCACTTCCTTCCTGTGGAAGGGCATCCACCTGGAGCGACGTCTGGGCGGAGCCTGGTTCCTCTACGTGCTGTCGGTCTTCTCTTTGCTCACGGGTCTGGTGTACCTGGGGCTGGAGGCGGGGCTTACGGAGCTCACCGATGACCCCTCTTACAGTGCACAGTGTGCTGTGGGCTTCTCAGGTATGATATAGAGACAGAGCTCAAATCTGCTGTGTGGTGGGATGTGCTACCAACAGGACGTTTTAGTTGCTGAACTGGAAAAAGAGATTTGTTTTGGTCTAACTAGGAATGCCATTGTGATACACGACATTTTTAAATGTTTTTTTGTACATTTTTCTAAGTAACACGAATGTATGTTGATGTTTAATGACAATTGATGTTTTTTGTTATTGTAAAGTACATTAAATAACTGTTGTGTATGTAGGCGTTCTGTTTGCCCTGAAGATTCTCAGTAACCACTACCACCCAGGGGGCGTGACCTATGTGATGGGCTTCCCTGTGGCCAATCGCTACGCAAGCTGGGTGGAGCTTGTGTTGATTCACCTAACCAATCCTGGGTGAGTCGGCAGTTTTCTCATATGGTCACATATGGTCTGTTTGAGTGTGAATATCAATTTGAGGATGCCCATACAAACATTGGTTGTTGATTGGCTGTGTACTGTGTTTGTCCAGGACATCACTGATCGGTCATCTGGCTGGTATCCTGGTGGGTCTGCTCTACACCGCCGGCCCACTCAAGTCCATCATGAAGACATGTGCAGGTGTGTGTGTGTGTGTGTGTGTGTGTGTGTGTGTGTGTGAGAGAGAGAGAAAACAGCAAATAAAAATGTTTTTCACTAAATATCTTTGGTTTTCCCTCTTTTTATTTTTAATAGGGTTGGTGTCTGGGCCAAGCAGATATTCCCAACCAAACTATTCAGGTACAGTATTTAATAACAATACTCACAGTCCTATGTGTCCTGACATAGTGCCAACGTTAGCTATAGCACTACACAGACTGCAGCACATACTTTCTTTTCTGTTTTTACCTTCCGTGTGTGTGTGTGTGTGTGTGTGTGTGTGTGTGTGTGTAGGGTACAGTGGCACTAGATCAGGCTATTCTGCAGATGGAGGCAATGCATGGGTCAGGCAGGACTACGCAGGAGGCAGGCAGGACTACGCAGGAGGCAGGCAGGACTACGCAGGAGGCAGGCAGGACTACGCAGGAGGCAGGCAGGACTACGCAGGAGGGATGACGGAGCAGGAACAGTACGATAGAGCCATGTGGAACAGCATGAATGATGCAGGTACAAGATATCATATCATTAATAATGGAGATAGAAGTCATACTACTACTAACTAATAATAATAACCATTAACATAGTAATCATGGTATTGATGAGTTTATAATGAACTACTCAGAACATAGTCAAATTGAAATGAATAACATGATTTCAATATCTTTTACGATACTGATCCATACTATACAGGTATCATCATGATTTCTTTGATAGTATGATAGTAAACCTGCACACTTCAAATTAGGAATGTCTAAAGCAAAATACAAACATGAACCAATGATTATATTTTCTCAATTTTATTTCATTTTGTACAAAATGAAGACATTACATGCAGGTATAACTATCAAAATCCTCTCAAAGTTTGCTAAAATGTGTCAGTCTAAACTAAATATGTGTTATATTTTGTTGTATACAATTTCAGATAATTATTCTATCTTATCTGAATACATAATTCTATCTGAATACATTGATATGTGTCATTCTCAGGAGGACCCAGACAGGGAGAAGCCGCTCCTCCACCCTATGGTTTTCAGCTCACTGACGAGGAGGTTAGGAGGAGGAGGCTGATGAGGTTTGACCGCTGAATGGCTTCCTGAGACCTCATACATGGTTTCCCAGAGCCTACCACAAGCCATATTATAATCAGCTTCAACCATAACTGGTTGCCTGTATGAGCCTGGCCTTATCCAGGGTCTCGTATGCTAAGCGAGTGATTGGCTGACAGTGTAGTCAGTGTGGTAGGGGAAGTGAGTGAAGACTTTTGATTGGTGTAGCAGGGGAATGGGGAGTGGCAGCGGGTTTTTTGCTGTTGTTATTCATAATGTTGTCTCTAGTCTCTAAAAGGATGAAGAATGTCCCTCTAGAGACACCATACCATCAGTTGTTCCATCCAGTAGCAAAACAACTAAGGCCCCACCAACCTTTGATTTTTTAACTCTGTGGGTGTTTTGTCACACAGCCAGTTTGTTTTTACATTTACATTACATTTACATTTAGAGCATTTGGCAGATGCTTTTATCCAAAGCGACTTACAAAAAACCCCTTTTTAAAAACCCTTTTAAACCCCTTTTGTTGCCCAAGTTTTATTTTTGAAATGAACCCGCAATTTCGCTGCCGTTGTGTTCGAAACCATTAATTCAATGATCCTCTCATAAACGGCCATGATGACTGTATGCTGTATTGTAAGGATAGTGACACCTATGATAAATAGTGGTACGTTTGCGTTTAAATACATGGTTGATGGACATTTGTATATATATAAGATGCCATACTGATGCCAAATACAGATTTTGGACTTTTGTTTACAATGTATTTTTATATCGACTAAATAATTATATATTGTTTATACTTTGTTTTTATTTAGTTCACCCTCATTTTGTTGTTTAACCATTTTATAAAACAAATAATTTATCTGTGAAAACAGACAAAAAGTGATTTCACAGTATTGGCCAACACTTGTATGTGTTGGCTCATCCTCATAGAAGATGGAATAAAAAAATCCTACAATTGTAGCATTTATCTAATTTTGGAACGCCTTCAGTGTCGTTTAAGTCTGAAATTGGATTTAAGACATTTTCTTTGGCCAAACAAACCCTGAAAAACTTTAAATTAAAAGAAAAAAATAGATTAAAAAAAGCTCTATTTAGATTTCTTAGACCTGTTCTCCAAACACCCTTCAGTACCGCAGCATCTCCAAACTCTGCTAACGGTTTGCTTGGGTCCATCTTACATTTTAGTGCTGAGCACAACATTAGAAAAGCTCCCATATCCTCTTTCTCTGACATGTCCTTTCCCTCGAGTCCCTGCGTCCATTTTGGATCTTGGATCCTCACCCTCGCTCCGGTCGCCCTGTCCGTCCTCCGTGGTGGCGAGAATAGTCACAGCTACTTCCTGTTTGTCGATGACGACGGCCTCAAAGTTAATGACGGGGTTGTCATAGCAGCCGCCCTCCCCGTTGATGGAGGAGGGAGGGGAGGGGGTGTTGGTGAGCGTGGGCACGGCGTTGTAGGTGATGAAACCCACGAGAATGACCACCAGCGAGATGAGGTAGAGAGCCGAGAACTGATACCAGAGCAGGGGAAAGTTGGATTTAGTTGATACATTAAATTATTCTGGTGTCTGGTATTCATTGCCAAGCTATTTTTGCGCTTGTTTAACAGAGAGTTACGTAAATCAAAGTCTAAATAACATATGGATGTGTATGTGTGTGTGTGTGCACCTTCACCTACACTGTAGTGGAAGAGAAAGAGGCCACAGAAGAGACTGAAGAGGTCAGCGGTGAGCAGGGAGAGGTTGACGGAGGTGGCGCTGGTTAGCTTCACCACCACGGGCATACAGCTGTACAGTGTGTACATACACAGGGCATAGGCTGCAAACAGCAGGCCTGGAGGACAGAGAGAGTGGGGAGATGAGGCAATACTCAAAGAAATATACCAAAAAATATTCATGATAGAGCAGATGTTTGAATGAAAGTGTCTTTGAATTGTTTTAGATACATCTAGCTATTAGAGGAATCTCAGTATGTATGTACTGTATGTCTGTCTGTCCTTCGAGGTCCTTACCGAGGACCCAGAGAAGTGCAGTGTTGAGTGTTAAGTTGTTTGGGTGAGCAGTTCTCAAGAAAGCTGCAATACCGGAGGCCACACAATCAGGCCATTTCAAACAAGCATGTTTCAAACGGGCAGGGGCACGTTTCGAATGGGCACATGACTAGTGTCAACAATGATTAGCAGGTAGGAGTTAGGCATGTTGCTCAAGGATGCCTACAGACCCATCTGGTAACAACCTTTAGTCTGGGAGTCAAACATGCTAACCACTAGACTAACCTGCACCCTTGTATTTATTTTTTATTATTATTATTATTATTATTATTATTATTATTATATTACTGTGTCCTGACAGAGAACATAAGGCAGGAAAAAGGAATAGATGATGCGACAGGTATCTTAGTGTATTGTGTGTTTGTGTTATAGTGAAATGTTAGTATTTTTTGTCTGCGTACCAATCTGCCAGGTCCACTGGATCCTGAACAATTCATCTCGTTCCAGAATGACCCTGTAGAACAAACATAGAACCATACAGACCATCAGTACACCTGTATTGTATATATTTCAATTTAGCAAATATGTTATAGTTGATATGTTAGGTCAGCAATATTTATTGAAATTGAATCAATATTAATAACTTAAGATGCAGCTCTGTACAAAAGTAGTGCTTCACAATAAGCAAAAAGTGGTAGAAAGAATAGAACAAGCATAAAATGAATACAAAATAGATTAAAGAAAACAATAATGACATGTTATTATTCATATTCCGATATTCTTCATCTCACACACACACACACACACGTGACCTACATCTGTGTGGTGCTGAAGACAGTCCCGAAGAGTCCCACCATGCCCAGGAACTCCACCCTGCTCAGGTTCTTCACGGTGTACTCCTGGCACAGGTTGGAGGTGGCGTACAGTGTGGCACTCACCAGCACCAGGCCGTCTCCCAGAAGGATGTTACTGGCTGGGAGGAGATACAGAGAGACACAGGTGACCTCAGCTCTGGGTTCAGCTTTCTTGCTCTTTTGTTGTTGTCAACGAACCAATGGATGAAGGAATAAAAAAAACTTGATTTATGAAAAGGTAGAAAAGGGGTTGTGAGTGTCAAGTTAAAGTCAAAGTGAAATTGAAGAGTTTTCAACAAGGCAAGAGTATTCTTTTTAAAAAGGTCTTTAAAAGACGTGGGTAAGTCTTCATATAAAGAGTCTTCATATAAAAGACTTGGATATGTATACACACAAGCCCGATGAGTAGAGCATGGCATTAACGTGGCCAGGGTTAGGGGTTTGATTCCCACTGGGGTCCCAGTCCCACCCATGCATGCACTCACAGTACTGTAAAACGCTTTGGATAAAAGCATCAGCATCATCTCACATAATAATAACCCTAATCATGATGATAGAATGACTAGATAGTTGATAGTTGATAGTTGGCCCTATCATGGGGCCCTCCTTACTGGATCCCTGGTCCCGTCCGGCCAGCAGGTCAGCCCCCACCATAGCCCCCACCCCCAGCAGGCAGATGAACACAGCCACGTAGTGGACCGGCTGATAGCGGGTCTTCAGGAACCACCAGGACAGGACCATCAGGACGGGGATGATAAAGCAGTCCAGGAGCTGAGGACACACACACACACATGGTACAAACATGAACATTTACTACTAGCACAGATTTATTTGAAATAGTATCCAGTTTCATGGTTTAGACGCTGAGTGTAAACCAGTGTCCAGGTGAGTGTTTACCTGGATGCTAGTGAGTGTGGTGTACTGGTAAGCCTTCACCACAGTGTAGTTGGCCTCCACGTCCACCAGGCCCAGCAGGAGGTACTTCCAGCCTCTGCGCTTCAGGATCTGCAACAAATTACCATCCCCTGTGTTTTAAAGGGGCACACCCCACGGGTTCAGTATCCATGTGGCTTCCATTGTTTTGATTTTCACATTGTATAGATTTAGAGCAGTGGTTCTCAACTGTTCTAGCCACAGGACCCACGTGTGTTATTAGTCATTAAGTCACAAACCAAAAATAAAAAATGTATTTACCAATATTGCAGTATTTAAGAATGCCTTTGTGGACTATTCAAACATTGAGTGAACAAAAGGATTGAACAATTGTGGCTAAACTCAATGCAATAGTCTGCCACTGAAACATGAATTAACATTGAAACATGAGTTGATTCATGGGCTTAAGGTTTGGCTTATGCTCTGCGACTCACCCACCAGTTGAGAATCACTAATTTACACAGTTCCACTGTTTGTTGTTTTTTTTTACAGCGTATAAATGAACAATCTCTGTTCTTAGTGACTGTGTAGCTCTGGCAGTGGTAGGCCTACCTCTCCTGAATATGAGCATAGGGGTGTAGGTGACACACAGCAGGGCGTAGTTCAGGAGGCTTTGCAGCATGGGGGTGTTGACGTGGTAATCCGAGGCCAGGTACTGGGAGGTAATGGCTGTCCCGCAGATAACCACAGCCAGGCCTTGCCCCATGGCTAGCGTCTTGGCTAACTGCCTGCAGAGCATTGAATCAAATCAAAACTTTATTTATAGAGCGCTTTTCTGTGCAAAACAGCAATACAAAGTGAAAATACAAACTGATCAATTGGTCAAGTGTATTGCACTTAATCCCAGTTACAGACTCAAAGGGCTTCACACAGGCCCACCTTATACGACCACCCCCCTAACCCTATAAGGAGACACTTCCAAAACCCAGAAGGAAGCACTCTTGAGAAGGAACGTGTGTAGGTAAATGGTAAATGGACTGCATTTATATAGCGCTTTTATCCAAAGCGCTTTACATTTGCCTCACATTCACCCATTCATACACCGACAGCGGTGTCAACCATGCAAGGTAACAACCAGCTCGTCGGGAGCAGTTAGGGTTAGGTGTCTTGCTCAGGGACACCTCGACAATTAGCTAGGCGGAGCCGGGGATCGATCCAGTGACCTTTCCGGTTGCTCTACCCCCTGAGCTACTGTCGCCTGTAGGCATCCCTCCAGGGATGGTTAGGAAGTGCGGAATGGGTAGACATCTGACCTCTGCCAAATCAGCACAATGGAGTTTTTATCTGAGTCTTTATATGATCATATTTCCATCTCATGATTTAATTAGGCCTAAATTACATAATTTTTTTAATTGGAGAGAGCATGGATGTGGCTCAATTAAATGGCTGACAGTATGATAGATATATTATGACTGACTTGATCGTCAACATTTTCTCTTGTATATGTTTATATTGCTATACATTAACTATGAATGTATATTGATATACATTCATAGTTATATATTAAAATGTTAATACCCTTGAGGTTATCTATTATATTATATTCTGTTCCATTCCAGACATTAGAATGGACCTTATAAAATATTAAAATGTAGCATAGCGTTTCATGTGTTTCTCATATGAAGCACCTCTCATCAAAAGTTTTTATTTTGGATCTTCTGAAAATATCTGTCAACTGTTGCTGGCTGCTGTACCACCTGGAAGACATGCGACGTGTTTTCTAAGCTTATCTTATTAGTTAATAGCGAGTGGGCGCCTTCGTGGCTACAACTAAAACAGTTTATAACAGTTTATGATTTCATTAAAATAGAATAGTGTGTATGTCAGCTAGTAAGGGAGTCTGTGTGAATTGGACCATATCCAAGCGCACCATGTGACTACATAGAAACTAACAAGGATCTTACCTGGTGAAATGTCCCCTGAATTTCCACATACTCTTTATCGTTCCAGTTGTCTCGTCTTCGTGGTCGGTGTCCCTGGAGACTTCTTCGGACTGCATATTAACTATGCTGGTACGCCAACCACAGACCCTCCGAGCACAAATATGTCGCAGCTCTGCTGCTGCAGGACGAGAGCTAAATGATTAACACAGAATTTGAGGGCGAAGATCGTAACTTGATTTGCCAAAATGTAAATGAGTGTGTGTGAATCTTCAAGCGGACAGGCGTGACAGTGACAGTTGACAAGATTAAGTGACGAGACGATTATCAGTAGTCATGGGACGATTGGTAATCATAATTTGCATTTTAGATTAAGGTGAAAACGAATGCATCGAGTACATGTAGGCGTACTATGTAGACCTATTGCCTGGAACCAATTGATTATTTCTTATGCAATGTATAGGCTTCCCCAAACTGTATGTTATATAACGATTAAAAGACAACGTGAAAACGTTGGTGAATTCTTGACAGATGACAGACGTGTGGTTCTTCAAAGTTATAATTAGTTCTGTCTATCCGATGGGTCGGGGACTGTGACGTCAAGACAGCGCACAGCTGTAGTGCCGTTCTCGCGAGAACACGCGAGGCGATAAGTTGAAGAAACATGGCGACGTCTAATTTGTTAAAGGTATGAAGCTCTTCTATGTATCACATTTCTTACGTGGATGTGTCGTTTAATCTCACTTGGGGCTCCGATATCGGCCTCGACCTAGCCAAAACGATGCACTGTAAATCTCCTATGCCTTTCACGGTTAATACGATGTGAGGTGGAACAAATGTAACTAGCTTTAAGGTGTCCAAGCTAATGCTAGATGGAGAGCTTGGGCCGTATACTGGTTAGCTAACGGAATACCGGCTCCTCAGAACCAGTCCGCTGTATAATGTACGTTTCACTCATGACTGATTCCCGTGGCCGCATGACAACATGTACGAGAAGCCGACAAATCCGTGTTTTTCCTCCATATTTAGTGATTTAAAATGTACACGGGTAACCCCAGTGCAACATTGAAGCAGGTAGTTTCCATGTTAGATGTGACAGCTGGCCCGCCCCCTCTCTGACAGCTCTAGCAGAGGCTTCCACTTACTTCACATGTAAACTGTCGCACGAATAACTTCACATAGTCACGGCTTATCAGTTCACCGCACACTGAAAACGTGTTTTTTTTATGTGATTGGAGCACGCAGCAGTGTGACTGAATTGTCTCTCGCTCTCTCTCCATCTCCATCTCTGCTATTGTGAAATGAAATATGTTGATTTATGTCCCCTTCAGTAGTTTCTCTGCCTTTCCGATTTGCGTTTTGCTTCCTCTCAACGCTCTCATAACTTCCATCCCTCTCCCGTGACTCATCCCCCATTTGTTCTCTCTCTCCCCCCCCCTCTCCCCCGT
>OMKP01047364.1:0-12173 GCA_900302375.1 Bathygadus melanobranchus | reverse complement strand
TGTGTTTTTTTTAATTCAAATAAACAATATCTGTCACCAGTGGAATTCCAGACACGGGCTTGTTGAGTAGATCTTTGCTGAATGATATATTGTCTGACGTGGAGAGCTTAACTCGCACAAATAGGGGAGGGGGATGGGGGGGCATGATACACATCATCCAAGTTGATGGAAATGTAAATACAAGCTTTCATGCAGTGATGCGTTTCCCAGTCCAGTCTTATCTATAGCTATATCAGCAGCATCTTCGCGACTCGTCTTGTCATGCATTTACGTTACGCGTCATCTTACTATTTATATTTGCCTTTTCTAACAGTAATTGGATTTTTTGGTTGCGTCGTTTGATTTATTTATGGACCAATTATTTATTTTAAAAGGCTACGTTTTTACGGCTGTCGTTTTTCTTTTAGCGCACGGTATGTCTACTTTAACGTTTTTGCTTTTATTCTCACACGTACTAAATGTTTTATTTACAGATGTGATCTCACTAACGCTGATCATAAGACTCCGGCAACTTGATAAACAGAGAGTGATAGGGCAAAACAGTCCTGTGATCTGCACCCATCATGCTCGCCCACTTGTTGCTCATTGCTAAACATCATGGAGAGAAAACATGTGAGCAACATTAGCTCCCTAACCAGGAGACGCAGTTGATTCCGTTGCCTTTCACAACTTCTTCCAAACTCGGGTCTTATCGCATTTTCCCTCGCGCGCACGGCAGTCCTGCGAGCAGATACGCAAAAAAAATACAGCGTAAATAAAAACTTACCACAACAAAGCGATGATGGGCTCGGAAAACGTCCTCGGAAACGATCTCTCCTTTACCCCCTTTGAACTTCTCCACTTTCCAGCATGGATTACGCCGCTGCAGTGTCCACTGTCCAGAGGGCGTCAGTCTCTCCGCAACACAAAGCAACAGGCAGTCGGGCGCCTTAAAGGCGAACGGTCCATTTTCACGTCCAACAACGATTTAGGAGAACGACACCCGCGCTGCGTCTAACACAAACCCAGACGCGTCTCTCTTCGAGATAGCCGAAGACCGATAGTGGAAGATGAAAGATCCCCGTCTAGCACCATAAATACCCGCAGACTGAATTGCTGTCCCTTCCACGCGTAAATGTCTCCGCGTAAATGTTAGCCTACGTCTCACTTCCAGACAATCCCCCACAGTAGGTAGGTTTTTATTTTTTGGGGGGGTTGACCAATGCTAAAAACCCTTGCTACAATCTGATTCGCCCTTTACACGCAAATTCCGTCTTTTGGAAATGTAAACCTCCCATTAGAAGTCCCTTTGACGCCAGTCGTATCAAGGGTCCCATGAATGGGGGGCCAGTAGCACCCGATTAGGTGTGAAAGGCGGACTCGGAAGCTGTGAAGATGAACACCATTCCCTGCTGAGATGCGCTCTCAAGTGTTTTTGTTTTGTTTTTAACAGTCGTTACTGCCTCCCCCCGTCGACACTTATCTTTGATGCCAGATACCATTCATTACACTACAAACATTACTTTAAAATATATTGTTAAACAGGCTAGCTACATTATTAAACATTAAACTGCGCTAATATTTTCCACAGCAATCATACCCACATTACTTTTACAACTAGGAAAATATTCATTCACTTCAAAGTTTGATCATTCAATCGCTATAGTTGGACAGACTTCACATAATAGGTGATTATGAAGGCCTCGATGCCTCATAGTTCAATTAAGCTTCTCAAATCTTATTCAAATTGTCAGTGTCCTACCGAGTGAAACTGACATCACTGACATCACATCCAGCGTACCATGAAAGTTCATTCATTTGATTAGTTCCTCTCGTATACTGCAAGACTTTGCGCAACCCATGGTTGCGCTCTTATATTCCGACTACACAGCGCCATCTTCTGGCTGAAAATACATTTAGTGTTCTACAATAAAGAGTCAAACTTTGATTTCACAACCAATAAAATTTATTCAATTATATATTACAACTATGTACATGTCTTGTAACAAGTAAATATTAAAATAGACATTTTTAGAACTATCGTTCAAAAAGGCATTATGTTGAAAAAATAGGATTTGTTGTGATCTCACATTGAAACTGTAAAAGTAAGTTTCTATTCCTCGGAAGCCACAACAAGCTTTCTTTTCTCTCTCTCTTTTTTTGTTTAGTTTTTTTTTGTTTTAATGTGCGCCAGACACAAGGGACACCACACCAGGACATGGAGGCTGCAGAGAGTGACACAAAACACCACGGCACAAAAAGGAAGCTGCAACACTTCAGTATAAACTCACTATTCAGTCTACAGTACAGCTTTTTTGAGGAAGAGCTCTAACAACGCAACGCATGCACAGCACTGTAATAAGCAAGGGGGGGGTCAATAAAGTTAAAAAAAAAAGATTAAAAAAAAAATTCCAAGAGCTGCGGTGGTTCAGAACTCAGGAGACGACCGGAGCAAAGGAAGAGGAAAACGTCAACAGAAGTGCGACAACACGTGTGTAAGGGGTTCAGACGACAGCAACAAGGAGAAGACTCCGTATAAAAAGACAACTTTGGTCCGTTGGAACATGAGACAGAACAAAGCTTTACAATCAAAATATCTATTACCTGTTTTGTTTTGCGTGTTTTTTTTTTTTACAAGTTTGAAACGATAATTACATGGCTATTTACAAATGCACAATCTGTATGTATAAAATAAGTTAAAAAAGAAATTAAGAGCACAGTCTGTACACAACGTATGAACACTAGGTTTGTGAAACGAAGTGACGCAAAACCAAAAGAAGATTAGAAATCTTTTAGTCGTATAAGTGAGCCTGCTTGGTGGAGCGCAGTAGCAGGCAGACATCGATGCACACGCTTCTCTGTGTAAAGAAAACCCAGTCTACCATAATATAGCACGGCCTCACCTAGCATAGCCAGCCTGGCCTAGCGTAGCGTAGCGTAGCATAGCATGGCCAAACCAAGCATAGCATGGCCCAACCTAGCATAGCAAAGCATGGCACAATCTAGCATAGCACAGCTGGCTCAGCCTAGCATAGCAAGCTAGCATCATGGCCTAGCCTTTGGACCATGGGTTCCTGGGCTACATTTAAAAAGGCATGGACCTCCATCGAAGGCCTAGTACAAATACCTCCATACCCCCCCACTCTGTCAGAGCATGCTTGTTATTATTATCACTTTTTTTAATGGATCGTAAATCGTTTACGTCTTAAGTGCTCTCTGGCATAAATACCCGTGGCCATTAAGTGCTCGGCTTGTCTTTGCTGCTTTTCTGTCCTCCCCCATCTGAACCCGCCCTACCCCATCCGATCCCTCACTCCCCCATCCCATCCGATCCCTCACTCCCCGATCTGATCCGTCCTGCATACATCAGCGTTGACCTGCCCGTTATGGGGGAAGGTTGGGAGGAGAAATGGGAGGTAAATAGGACATCTGCTAGAGAGAGACAGAGAGAGAGAGACTCTCCCCCCCCCAACACACTCATATGGGCGTGAGGTCGAAGTCGTCGTTGACCTCCACCAGGGGGATGTAGAACTCTGGGATCTCGAAGATGCTGGTGGACTTGTAGGTGGCGGGGTCCAGCTCCTGCAGCTTCAGCTGCCACTCCAGCCGCTGGACGGCATTCAGGGCGGCCGCCTCGTGCTGCTGCCGCATCAGCAAGCATGTCTGGACAAAAACAACAACAATATTAAACATGTTCAATTCATGGCTGCCGCTTTGCATGAGAGATAAGTCTTCAAAATATGACGCGTCTGTCAATCATATCTAGCGCTATGTTTAGACGTCTACGTGTGCTCTATTTATACAGTAATCGTTATTATATTTCAAGTGCAGTCATTATTAAAGCCATCACCATGACAGCAAGTTGAAATAACAGGTGGATTAGCCGTGCTGGTCCAGTCAGCAAGAGAGGAACCACAAAAACCTGAATGTATTTCACCAACCTCTCTTTTTTTTTGGGTTCGGGCCCACTACAGCAGAGGCACACGTCTATTGTAGAGACTAACATGTAGTTCCTCTAGTGGCCTATAGGTGGTTTGTGGTGGTTGATGGGAAAATGTCATGTCATTCTTGAAATACAATGGCAATGCATTTTTTTTCTTTACTCGGTTGGAATCTGGGATTTTTGAGAGGTTTATTTAATAAAAAATGTTATTAAGGATTGAAAATTAATTACTTTTGTCCCGTCTGCCTTCAATGTGCAAAGAAATCTAAAATAATGGTGCCATCCGTAGAGGGCAAATCTCCATCCTCAAAATGTTCCTGTGTCAACCTATTTTGCAAGGTATGCTTAATGCATTCATAGTCCCTGTAAACGTCAACATACAATGGCAGGAGTGTGGACTGGGAGTGTGATGAAGGGCATTACGTGTCCATAATGCCCTTCGTCACACTCCCAGACATCGAAAGGAAATGCACCCACGTTAGAGCGCGACCGTGACAACGTAGCACACCCATCACCTCACCTTCAGTTTGTCGAACTTGTCGTCCACGTCTTGCAGCCAGGACATGAACTGCCGGGCGTTGAATCGATCTCTCACCGAGGTTTTGCCATCGTCAGTCTACAACACAGGATAAAAAAACAAGGAATGAAACAGTTTATATTAAGCAACATTTATATTACAAAAAAGACTTCTCAAAAGATTTCATTATAAATAAGAATGTGCTTGAACCAACTTCAAAAAGACGTGTTGGTGTACAGCCAGAGGTAATGATAAGGCGTTTTATTTATAACTTTTAAAGAGGTGGTGTTTCAAAGAGTGAAGGTGCTGCTCTTCTTACAGTAGAACATTATGTGGGTCAGTGGGTGGTGTGCATCAGCGGCTGGGCCTTGTAATTTCCTGTACTCTTTATCAGGGCGCATTCCGACGCATGCATTGTGCTTGAGAATAACAAGTTGCACCTTCCCATAGACAAAGCGGTAAGAACACTTTCATCTAGTGAAGTGCCCATCTACAGCTCCAACGGTCTGACGGGCTGCTACTTGCCTGGACGTCTTGAGGCATATTGTACACTTCTGCATCCAGTAGAACGGTACAGGCACTGAAGGGGAGCGTCTGATTAGCTAGTGTTCTTGCTGCCCGGTAATGGACTCTTAAGACTTCCTGTTCGTTGGAAACGATCAGTTTTTCCTGTGGGACAGTGTAGAAAGAAGTTCAGTCAATAACTATGAAGAGTAAATGCTTCAAAACGGATTTTTTCGATTAACAAAGTTCACAATGTCTGAAAAATAGTGGAAAAGCATTAACTTGAAAGACATGACAGAAAACGAAAAGTCAAGCTCCATTGCGCTGTGAAACTGGAACAAACTGGAAGATTAACACATAAGCAGCAAGCTGCAGACACAGAAAGTGATGGCATCAGCACCGGAGTAAAACATTACCCTTTCAATGCTGTGCTGAAGGCGTAGCTTCATCCGCATAACCTCCTGTTGTTTAAACATCTCTTTCAGCTGCTCTGGTAACGACGGAGGTGGGGTTATCTGTAAAATAAAATACCATTTTTCATTTTCAAGTTTAAATTTGTTTTAGCAATGCTTCAAACAGCGTGGTTAAAACTCACCGTAGGAATACAGAGCTTGCTGAGCGGGTTCCCGTCCAGCAGGTAGGATCCATTAAAGGTGACGTATTCGTCGTAGTACTGTGGCGGCTGGGGAGTGACGCTGCACAGCACCTTACGCTTCTCTTCAATCTTCTTGCGGATATGCAGGTACTCGTAGTAGGGGTTGGCCCTCTCCGTCTGGTAGGGCTCTATCTCCTCCAGCTTCACAGAGTCCACGATGGCCGCCAGGGACTGTTGCTGGACCTTCTCCTTCCCCGGGTGATGGGCCGGTGGAACCCCGCTCTGGGAGGGCAACACCTTGAGCATCTTCCTCTTGCGGGGGTGGGGGACGGGGGCGTCCGGGTCATCGTCCTGGGAGCGGACCTTTGATTTTGTGCCGGAGCTGTCGGAGTCTCCCGACTGCGGGGAGGAGCACCCAGAGGTGCTGGCGCTGAGGTCGGCCGGACCCGGGGGCTGGTAGGTGCTCTGCTCTCCAGGGGCTGACAAGGCCGAGGACTCCTGCATCTCCTCTGATGGAGGAGCCTCCATCTGCTCAGGGCCCAGCTCCGTCCTCAGCTCGGGAGCAGTGTCTGGAGCCAGACTGGCTTCAGCACAGGAACCCTCCGCCACATACGCAGGTCTGGTCTCCGCACCGTTATTGTTGATGTCATCATTTAGCTCGGTGGCCTGAGGGGCGCTCCGTGCCTCCTCAGCCTTGTGTTCAGGGGTCACGCAGCAGAACACAGTGGATGTTGCTGAGCCGTGCTCGCTTTTCTCTGTTGGCGCGACGTCCAGGGGACCAGCTGTGCTGTCGGCGGAAGTTCTTGATTTCTTGCAGAGCTGCTCGCACACATCCGACTCCTCAAGAGCACATCTGGCCTCCGTGTTTGTTTTGCTCGAGGCCGGCGATGGCTCTTCCGCCTCAAATATAGGAATGTTTGCGAGAACTGATGCTACAGGGCTGGCCGACCCTTCCCTTCTGGAGGTGTCCCAAGCGCTCTCCTCGCCATCTTGTCCAGCTCTTTCGGTGGTGTTTGTGGCAGTTTCAGATTGTTTCTCTTCATGGTCGGAGTTCATAGACGTGAGTGATTCAGATGGCTGTGAGCTCTCCGCGGCGCTGAATGGTACAGGTTCCCTCTGTGGGCAGGGCCAGGGCACCGCCTCCTGTGTGTTTGTGGAAGCCGACAAATCGGCAGAGAGCGCCAAAGAGGAGGATGGCGTTGTCAAGTCAAGTGTCTCCGCCTCTGCACTCTCCATGGGCCAATAGGGGTCTCTTGTGGCTGTCGCTTCAGAGGAAGACGGGACCCTGTGCTCCGTGGCTCGCGATGGAGTTCCGCAAGCCGAGGAGATGTTTGACTCTGAGTTTAACAGCTCCTTGTCTGAAGCATCTTTGTTCGACGCCGGTGACATCGCAAGAGAGTCAGGTCTCGTCTCTCCCCGTTCCGTGTCAGCGTCACCCTCCATCCTAACACCAGCGTGTTGCAGCAGGGTGTTGGCATCGTTCAAGCCCTCCTCTGGATCTGCTGGTGGTTCGGCTGCTCTGAACTCCATTGCTCTGGGCTCGGTTGCTTTGGGCTCGTCCGCAGGCTGAACCGGGGGAGGGGTGTTTGCCAGCTTTTCGCTGTCTTTCCCTTCGGTGGACGGCAAGTTGGCGTCCTCGTCGAGAATAGCCCTGAGGTATGGAGTCTCATGTCTGTTGGACAGTGGCGACCAGCTGCTGTGGGGCACATCTGGAAGATTGTTGCAGTCTTTGTCGTGGACTGACGGCGATCTGGTGGCCTGCAGAACCACCAGGGAAGACTGGAGCAGAGGGGGCTGGGAGTCCGACGCTTCAGGGTTTACATCGGAGTCGTACTCCGTGGGCCTGGGTGTTAGTGTCGCCGCCTGACAAGAGTCCTCCGAGCTAGCGACAGAAACCATGGAGATGGATCTGGACATGACACCGGAGCGCTCGCCATCGGGCCGTGGCGACCGGCTCAGGCCGGCGTCCATGCCCGCCATTACCTTTGCACCGAGGGAACACAAGGTGTTCCCGTCCAGGGACAGCGCCCGGGAGCTGGTGGCGTCCTTGAGGGGTCTGTCTCGGCTCTGGCTGTCAGGGGCTTCTGAGCTTTTGGACCTGAGCAGCTCTTTACTCAGGCACGTTTCCATCTTCGCAGCTTTGTCTTTGCTCTTGGACTTGGCAGGGTCCGCCGACGGCCGCTGCTTCAGCCTCTCACGCTCCTTCTGCTTGATCTTCTCCAAGTGCTTGCGATGCCACTGCTCTATCTCCTGGTCCTTGAGGCTGAGCATTCGCTCGAAGCTGGTCTGCATAAGGTCGTCGTTCACCAGCCTCTTCTCTTTGGGTCGGGCGTCGCGGGACGCCGGCGAAGCCTTGGACTTGACCCGCTCGGCGTCAGCGTCGTTGGGCTTGACCCTGCCGAGCTTGGTCTGCTGAGAACGCTCTCGGTGACGGTCCTTGTCCCGGTGTCTGTCCGAGTCCCGGTCCCGGCGGTCCCGGTCCTTCTCTGGCGTTCTGGCGACCTCCTCCTTTGGTTTCAGCGAAGCAGACTTGGAGCTCTCTGAGCCGTAGCTCCTCTTCTCCTCCAGCAGGGACTTCAGGTTGGAGCCCGAGCAGAGGGCGCCGTCCTTCATCTTGTCTCTCTTTTTCCTGTCACAATCTTTCTCCTTCTCCTTCTCCTTCTCCTTCTCCTTCTCCTTCGAGCGGTCGGACCTACTGTGCTCAGAGGGCTTTTCCGTTGGCTTCCCTTTCTTATCTGCGGCGACCCTGTCTTTCTCGCGGTGCTCCCCGCCGTTGTAGTCCCGATCCTGCCTCTCCCGGTCGCTGCGCTTCTCAGAGTTCCTCTCTTTGTTTTTCCTGCTCTCCTCGTGCTTCCTTGTGGTGGAGAGAGACCTCAGCTTTTCGTTCTCCCTCTCTTTGTGGCTTTTATCCCCGGGCGAGTGGGAGGAACTGGCAGCGCTCTTCTCTTTTTCCTTCCAGCGCTCCACAGAGTTCTGCGGCTCAGCCCTGTCCACGTGCTCCGCCTTGATCTTTTTTTCCAGGTGCCTTTTGTCCGTCCTCTCGGCCTCCCTGTCCTTGGCGGGCAGCCTCTTGTCGCTCCTGTCCCGCGCGCCTCTCTCGGAGGGCTGCTCCAGCTGGTCTTGATCAGCTGGAGCCCCGCTCACGGCCCTCTCCTCCGCCTCCTCTTTTGGGCCGACAGAGGTCTGCTGATGAGGCTCGGCTGGAAACCGCCCCGAGCCGTGGCTTTCCGCCCTCTCGTCGCGCTCGTTCCACTTCCCGTCCTTCCCCTTCTCCTCCTTGCGCTCCTTCTTCACAGACTTCTCCTTCTCCCTCTCGTCCCGGGACCTCTTCTCCTGCCTGCCGGAGTGCTTGTCCTTTGGCGGCCTCTCCTCCTTGACGGGAGAGCCGTCCGAGGCTTTCTGCAGCGGGCAGCCGTCGCCCTCCCCCTCCCTCTTCGCAGGCGGCGACTCGTCAGCCTCATCGCTTTTGAAAAAGTTCTCTTTCCAGAACTCGCGGTCGAACTCCAGATTCCTGTGGCCGTCCTTCCTGGCCTCCTTCTGCCTGTGACGGCTCCGGTCCACCTCATAGTCCCGCCTGTGTTTCTCCTTCTCCTTGTGTTTCAGCTTGTGCTTCTTCACCACCTTGCCGTCCACGTCCGTTTTGCGCGGTGCCCCGTCGGTGCCGTCCACGCTGTTCCCCAGGGTGCCGTCCTTGTAAGGGCTGCAGCTGCCGTCGTCCCCGTCGCCGGCGGGCTCCTTCTGCTGGTGCTTGCTCTTCTCCTTGTGCTTGCACCCCTTGGTGCTGGAGCCCTCGGTGCAGTAGTCTGCCTCGGCGTAGTGGTTGTACTTGACGGCGTCGGCGGGGCCGTCGGCGACGGACACGCTCGTCTTGGCGTTCTCCTGCTTCAGGGGCGTGGCCAGCTTGTCCGACAACAGGCCGTGGTTGAGCTTGGGGGACTTGACGGAGGACAGGTGGAACAGGTGGACGGACGAGTCGTCCTTGGGGCTGAAGGACATCTTGAAGGAGTCCTCGTCCCCGCGGCCCTTCTCGGCGCTCTCGGCCACAGCAGCCACGGAGAACACCAGCGCCTGGCTGTTCTCCTTGCCGTCCTCCTGGTTCTCCTTGTTCTTGTTCTGCCCCTTGCTCTTCCTCTTCACTTTGCCCTTCGGCTCCCCGCCGCCGTCCTTCTTGGTCCGCACCGGCTCCGTCTTGAAGGGGTCCGTGTTCTGGGAGCACGACGGAGAGCCTCTCCTCTCCACGGGGGCCACTGGGAGGCCGTCCGTCTCATCGCTGGAGGAGTCCGTGCTGCAGTGCAGGACGCGCACGGTAGACTTCTGCTTCTTGGACTTGGAGGAGGAGGAGGAAGGGGGGGGATCTGTCTTGGCGCCAGGCTTCCCCGACACATGGTTCCGCTCCTCCTTCTCACGCTGCCGCAGATCTCTCCTGTAGTGGTGTCTGTCGTTCAGAGTCTCCTCCACTTCATCGTCGTCATCCTCCTCCTCCTCGTCCTTGAACTCGTACTCGTCCAGACCCGACATGGAGGGCGAGGCCTTCATGGCGGGCGGCTTGCCCTCCACTGAGTCCTTCTCGCCATCCGACTCCTCCATGTTGTCGTCGTCCACGCTCGACGGGTTGACAGACGGCGGGTCCTCAGAATCTGGAATATTAAAGAAAAAGAGAAATATGAATAGAAAAATGAATAAATCCCCACTGTAGCCTCCATTGAATCTGAACAGTAAACCACGTTTCCCATTTCATAGTCTGTATGTATGTATGTATGTCATATTTCGACAAATGTCGAAATGTGTTACTTTTTTGTAAGTCGCTTTGGATAAAAGCGTCTGCCAAACGCTCTAAATGTAAATATATAATAAAGCTGTTTGTATCATCCCATTTCATCGATCAGAAAATTCACCCCGATTTAGGCCTAACTACTGGACCAGCAAAGACATGCCAGCAAATGTGTTTATCCGAAACATTTATAGCCTTTGGATAGGATGGCTGAAGCTTATTTTCATAGCTAGACAATGAAACAAAGTGTGTAAAGAAATACAAAAATAACCACAGAAAAAATTAAAACCAAGCTCTTATGCTAAATAATAGCAGTGGTTATAATGTTTAACTCCTAGGTTTTCCTGACAACAACACATTGCGTCGGGCTGTACCTGAGGAGCTGTCCTCTTGGTCGGACAGGGGCAGCTCTCCCTTCAGCAGCTGCTCCAGCTCCTGGGAGTCTGCCACGTCTACGGGCCTCTCCCCGCGCTTGTTGGCCTGGAAAGCATTACCACCATGGCGCAGGAGCAGCTTCACAATCTGCGTCAAGAAAAACAAAGACACACATACACACATACACTTAGAAGAAATGTGGTAGCTCTTGTAGCGCAGCAACGGAGGACTAACACTGCTGTTCAAATATCGCGAAACAGATCACATCGTTAACAATAAGAAAAATCTACCCTCTAAAAGCCCGACATAATGACTTGGGTCATGTTTTAGCATCTTGTCCCAGCCCACATGATTCATGTTCGGCTTCTTCTTCTGCTTGTCACCATACCTCACGTTGTCATAACACATTTCTTTCCAAAACATGCACTTGTGGAGTTTTCCATTGCTAGAGCCGCATATGGGTATTTATGTGTGAACGTCTTGCGGGGTTTGTAATGCTAAATCAAAAGGCCTTACGTCCTTATGTCCACTGCTGGAGGCGTCGTGGAGGGGCGCGTCGTCGTCCAGCCCCTGGGTGTTGACCTCGGCGCCGGCCGCTATCAGAACCTTCGCCACATCGTAGTAACCTAGGTTACAGGCTTCGTGAAGCGGGGTCCATCCTGGGGAAGCCATTAGCATGGGTTAGTAGTGAGCATTTTTCCTAACGAGTAACAAGATGATGTTGCATTGTTTCAAGTGGCAAAAGAATGAATGACATTAGACTAAATTAGATTAAATTAGATTAACAACGCCATGGGTGGCATTACATCTGATGCAACAACGGCCAGAGTTTATCCCATTCATACATAGAAACCCTCTGTCAAAATAAAAGCATACTAGTTTTTAAAATCCCATTCATACATAGGACTAGAAACGCTGTGTCCAAATAAAAGCGTACCAGCAAAGTCCTTGACGTTGACGTCGGCCCCCAGGCTGATAAGCTCCTTGACCTGCTTGGTGTCTCCGCGGATGGCGGCGAGGTGCAGCGTCGTTTCACCACGCTCGTTCCTCTTGTTCACCTTGTCCTTCTGCTTGGACGCGCTGCGGCTGGCCACCCTCTTTTGCACGGGGGTCACCTGCGACGGGTGGCTGGGGGTAGAGTCTGGAGGGGCGGCACACAGACGGGGGAGGATGTGAGTCAATGCTAGGCGGGGGCAACCACGCTAGACTGTGCAGGCTTTTCATTGGATTGGCACAAGTTCAGTGGCACCAATTTGAGCCAATCGATGCTGTCGTCTGTGTAGCCCACTTTTACTATTTGTCAAGTGTAGCATGACGCTTAGCTGTAGCGCTAATATTAGGACAATGCGAATCCTCTAAAAAGGCACGTGGCCGTCCTCAAATCAACCTTGACATATCAGGGGCCGTATTCCCCGACTGCCATCTCAGATCACTGTGACTCATCACAACGGTACATTTAGGGAGAGACGGTGTGGTAAAAAGGGGAGGG
>OMKP01047362.1:0-11751 GCA_900302375.1 Bathygadus melanobranchus | reverse complement strand
CCACCCTCCCTCCCCCACCCCCCCCCACCACCACCACCACCACCAACCACCCCCATCATTTCATCAAACGGCTTTTGGTCTTACGGGAACTTTAAATGCGTTGACTGTGAAAGTTCATTCGAGGTTTCGGGCCTCCAACGTCAGCGACCACGCCACTACAAAAACATGTTCCGTTGTAAAAAAATACCACTCGACAACAACTGCCCAAATAAATGAGTGTGTGTGTAAAGGGTGTAGCTTGTTAAGAACACACCCCCCCCCACACACACACACACACACACACATGACCGACTGGTGATTGGCTGCGGCGATCCCCGTGGCCTGGTGGTCATAGAATATTCCTGAAGCCTCCATTTACACCCACAGGCCAGAGTGCGTAGGTTGTGGCGCGTTTACAATGTGCCGCCCACCCAACTTCTGAATGTGTAGGAATAATGATTGTGATTGTGATTGTGTTGTGGTGCATTTGCATTGCACACGCGTGAAACTTTGACACACAACTCTCCTGTAGAGACTAAACAGGAAGACGTAATTAAGGGCGGTTGGTGGGTTATACTTTGGGGGGATTTTAAGCCTTGTTCGGGCCACAGTGTCTGTTGGCCGGAGGGCTGGGAGTCAAGTAATCCCATATTGGGATGCATAAAAAGTTTACAGGCCGACTCGAGGTCCAATCCTTGGCCGTGTGTATATATACAACTAGATCTATTTACATTTCATAATTTATTATTGTAAAGAAAATGTATTTATATTGCACTATTTCTGTACCACTACTTTTATACTGCTTTTTTGTTGTCAAAACACTGTTCAAACTTGTTTCTTTAGAAAAATACAATAAAAGGAACTGATTAAGTGAAGAAGTGTATTATCTGATCACTTTGTCTGATTAAGATATCCCGCTCTTCAACGCCTCTTCTTGAGCCTTTGATGTCTATCTACGGCTTCTGATTGGTTGGCGTGTGTTGTCGCTCTGGTTACAGTCTCAGCAGATTGCCAAGAGAGGATGAGAGAGAACTAGTGAGTGAAAAAAGATTTGTGTAAATTAAAAGGTGGGTGATAGGAGCGAGGGAACACTCTGGAAAACTAGGAGGACAAAAGGGTGGATACATTAATTGGTGGAGGGTAGAGGCAACGATTTATAAAAGATTAAGAATGTAAAAGGCAATTTAAATGAAAGAGTGGAGAGCACGTATACAGAGAGGAGGTGGGGGGGAGAGAAATATGAGACGCTCCCCAGAGATAGGTGACTGATCTCCTTAGGGGTCAAAGGTCACAGGACGCCCAGGCTGTTTTGTCAGAAAGAGTGAGAAGAGAATCTTCACAGAGGCTCCAAACCTGCAGTCTACACTATGGCTGAATCTCTTGTCTCACACCCATTCAATTTGGTTGTGAAAAGAAAATATACTTAAGTAACAGGTTAAAATGTCAATTGTTTTGTCTCAAGATTAAATATACATCTTATATTAAACCATCAGTCAGTGATCTGTTCCATTTAACAGCACATATTTCTCTCCAACGTTGTGTATAATAGTATAATAACAATATAAACATAATAGGCCTATATGTTATAACAGAATATATTTTCTTCTGATTTTCTATTTTTAACTCACAGTGTAGCCTATTAAAAGCACCGGGATGATCAACGAGGGGGATAAGGGATACCACTGTGTCTTCCAGACTGGAAGAAAAAATATCTTAAGAAATCTTGGGATTTGTAGTTTTTTAAACTAAGGTGTGGCTTGTTGGACAGTGTTCGTTTTTTTCCAGACCGCCGACAAAACACCAGTAGACATACAAGACACCAGCACACCACAGTGAGAAGAATAACGCTTTCCGACTGTGGCACTTATGTAAAGAATAATGCATGCTTACCAACATAAGCAACGCAGCGCCGGTTTGCTCAACTACAATACCCAGCTGCCTCTGCGTTTTTATCGGGGCGTTCGCCTACAGAACTGTAAAATAATGACATGGCTGTGGTTGGTCGTACGTGAGGAAATCTCCTCTGCCATTGGCTCAGAACCGCTTCTGTCACTGACTCTCCACTGACTCATATGGGTGCTCCCCTGTCGGAGTCAGAGATGGAAGGAATAAAGGCTTTTCTGTAGCGGTAGCGTTCAAGGTAGGGATTTTATGTATTTACCCGACTAAGTTGCAAGGGTAACAATAGAAGAGACTGTACAATAAGTGATGTTCAATGGGCATTAGGTTTTTTTTTTTGGTTTTCTAAATGTAGTAGTGCATTGTTTTTTTTATTTTAAAATGGCACACGCTCAGTGGTCTTTTTTTCCCCCAGAAGTCATGTCAAGTCAACATGAATATTGATGCTTTCTGTATCGCACAGGATAAGGCATTAATACTTTAATGGCATTAGGGCATTTTGCTTTTAACAAACCCACGTTACTTTCTATGCAGTTGATCTACTAAATAATGTTTAATATTACCCAAACTATTTATCCCCGAATAGATTTTCTCATGCAGTTGGTGTTGTGTTTCTGCCCATATGAAAGCCAAAATATGTCTTCGAATATAAAAGTCGGTGGTATTATTTGCCGAGATGGCCAATTACCAAAGTGTGTGTGTGCGTGTGTGTGAGAGAGGCTGAGAGAGAGAGAGAGAGAGAGAGAGAGAGAGAGAGAGAGAGAGAGAGAGAGAGAGAGCGAGCGAGCGAGCGAGTGTTCCGTGCGTGTGATCGTGCGTGTGGGTGTAGATGTTCAGTCTTCTATAAACCCAAGTGAAAAACGTCGTACATATTAGTATCGTTCCTGGTGGTCGAATGTGTCGCCTTCCATAGCGCACTAATTGAAGTTGGTCTGGATTCTAAAGTGTGCTCCGCTCAATTCTCGCGTGACTCCCTGTCTCTTTTCAATCTCTGTTGCTATGGAAACCCTTACGACCCCCACTCCTCTCCACCCTGCTCTGTCTATATTTATAGCTGGAATGTATTTGCTGTTGAAGATCTGAATGAGGGCTGCTCACAATAGCCAAACAGTGGATATTTAAAAGAGAAACACTGTCCAAGTGTAGATCTATGTGTCTTAGCGAGGGAAAACAAAGAGATGAGCACCCAGACAAGACAAAGACATACAAAAAGAGAAAGCAAGGCGAACAGAAAGACCACATTCACACTGATAGGAGGACAAAGTGGCTGTAGGCCTATGTCTTTCTGTCGCTATCACAGAATACAGCCAGACAAAACAGAATACAGACAGACAAATAACCTTCTACAATGGCTGAAGGCCTACATCACGAAGCAAGAGTCAGGATGGTTACTTTTCTTCATTCTTTTTCACCAAAGACACAAATATTAAAAAAATTAATCACAGCAAAAGATGAGAGGGGAATTGAGAGTACAAACCTGAATCACGTGCGTAAGTTCTGTGAATAACAAGGTTGGAACAGGGTTGATTACTGAAACTGTCTCTGTGTTGTTCTCTCCCTCCAGGGTGTAGCGCGGGATCTGTAACAGGAAGCAGGGTGGTAGCATGGCTGAAGGTGAGGCACACATAAACATAACTTCTACACAGCCTCTCCTCAACACCATGGTTTTTTTGCCCGTGGCGAACAAAAGGTTTAGCTAACGCAAACCTTGAACGGGGAACCTTTATGAGTCCCGGTAAAACACGATTTCTTTCCCGGAAGTGAACGTGTACAACATAAATAGAATAGTGAAGTTTCAAACTGTGATTGCTCTGAAGTGTTGTCATGGTTCTCATACTGGATACTCAATGGTTCTCAATGTTTCTACTCAATACATACCATGCCAAATGCATAATTTCAGATCAACAATATTCAGCCATTTGCAAAAACTCAGAGGAAGGCCCAACATAAAGCAAACAAGATTAGAAAAGCCTAAATCCAAAACATGACATTTAAAAGAATGTCATAGAGCTGTTTGATGTTCTGATCTCGTGCCTGTGTCCGCCAGCCTTTCTTGATGACAAGGACGCTCACTCCATCCTCAAGCGCTTTCCACGAGCTAATGGCTTCCTGGAGGAGTTCTGGCAGGGGGACATCGAGAGGGAGTGTGGAGAGGAGAGCTGCAGCTTTGAGGAGGCCAACGAAGTGTTTGAGAACAAGGAAAGAACGGTAAGCGTCTCTCGTCGCCTCCCATTATTCACAGCATGAGATCAAAGTCACAGGGCATGTCTTACTCGTCCCCCAGATGGAGTTCTGGAAGACACGCAGTGTGTACACAGTAAGCAGCAACAGCGAGGGCACCTCGGAGCGAGCCGACACCGTCTACATGGTGGTCCCCTTGCTGGGCGTGGCCCTCCTCATCATCATCGCCCTCTTCCTCCTCTGGAGGTGCCAGCTCCAGAAGGCCACGCGCCGGCGGCCGGCCTACACCCACAACCGCTACCTGGCCAACAACCGCGCCACGCGCAGTCTGCCTCGCATCCTGGTGCACCGCGACGCACCATCGCACGCGGACGCCTCGCACCAGGATTCTAACTCGCGGCCCACCGTGGTGGTGAGCGGCCCCGAGAGGGGAGGGTGCGTTCAGGCTTGTTCCCAGCCAGAACCCCCCCAGCAGAACCACCGCTCCCTGTACGTGCAGAACTCCTCGCTGTCGGTAGCCTCTCGCCTCTCGGGCGCCACGCCCCCCCCGTCCTACGAGGAGGTTACGGGGCACATGATGGAGAGCAGCGGCGACGAGACCTCGGCGCCATCATATAGCGACCCGCCGCCGCGATACGAGGAGATCATAAAGGGGAAGTGAGGCCAGCGCCGGCCGGTCCGACGATCTCGTACCGACGGCCAGGACTTCCAGCGCTACAGAGAAAACGTGGTCGCTACTATCTGTCTGGGGATACTGGTTGCTCCGGTTTGTCACGTTATATTTTCTTCCTTGGTACTCCTTGGTTCCCACTTTGCTCTTCCTGTCTTTGGTTCGTGAGGATTGTCCAAGCTGAAGGCAGATTTCTCTCCGGGATAATTACTCTTGGTATGGCACCGCTCCGACTGGAAACGGCCCTGCTGGGCATTTAATGTCCTTGGCAAGGCGCTCCTGCCAAACTGTCTTGCTAGCGGCGGCCACAGCATGAAATACAGCGAGGTGAGGGGAGCTGACTTGGCCAGAAGCCAAGGCAGTTTTATTGGCTGTTGTAAGCAGGGTTTGGCCAGGCTAGCGTTAAGCACAGAGAGTTGTCACGTTTATGTCTATCTCCAGCTCTCCATCAACCCTGCACACTGCAAGTTGTGTTGCTTCAAAATGAAACGCTGCTGTCTGGATCTCGCCACTTGCTAAACTATCTGTGCAACTGCGTGGTTACGTTGCCAGCACGCGGGCAGTTTGGACTAGTACATCATTTGAATTGTCTTTGCTTTTCCCCGAAGTGGTGGTTGCTACAGTGCTGTGTCCAAGTATGAAGTCAACAGTGGAAGCAATGGACGTTAGTTGTCGTTTTGTTCTTAAGGAGCACTGTGCAAGATTCCCTAGTGTCGTGCGTCTAGTACTTTGCAAGTTAAGCTCACAAAGTTAGCTAGTTAAGCTCACAAAGTTAGCTAACGCTACCATTTTAGATTTGTGTGGGTCAGGATAGCAAACTATGCGCATATATTTAGCCAAGCAAAATGTTACACAGTGCCCCTTCATCACACGTAGGCGGTTTGTTTTTGCTGATTATCAAGCCATGGGCCAGTGTGCTAACTCTTGCACAATCGAAGTTGACCACATACGTTGGCCACCCGTACGCGTCACCAGCTGCCGGTTAACAACAGCGACTGTTCCACTGCCCAGCTGAGAGGGCTTCAACCGAACCGGCTGCCAGAAACACGGCCGGACATTGTGGATGTCTCTTGAGCCGCACACTCACAAACGGTTTACTTCAACTATCCAAAAAAGAAAGAAGAAAAGAAGAACAAAATAAATATAAATGGGCCTTATACATTGTTGAGAGTATGTATGGCCAGACACTCAAGCAGAAGTATACATATATACTGTATATATTCATTGTATATTCATGATGTGGGCTGATAATACTCTTAATGATGCTTCCTTCAGGTCTGTGCCATAGTGAAGTGATGATTGAATGCACACTTAACGTCTTACCACATAGCCTCTGTTACTATACTCACACCTCTTTGTATTATTAACCACCAAGTTATTCTGTCCATGCCTGTAAGTCCTTTTACATTTCTGGATAGGATCAACGGTATTACAAAAACAGGGTTAGGGTTAGGGTTAGGGCTAGCGTATCCAGCTAGAACTTCCGAGGCTGCTCAGAGTCTTTGGAGTGCCTATCAGTGCCACCTTTCCTCTTCACAGACACCGACACGGAGGCTATGCGGTCTTTCTTCACACTTTGCTATGCCGTCGAGCCACTCCAGCGTGCTAGCTGCCTCGGATCCAGATGTGCAATTCATCCGTTTTTTTTTGTTATTCTTTTCGCCCTCAGCAGCGACGGCTATTACCAAAATGTTTACAAAGCTACGGTTATTTTCCACATTATTGTTAAACATTAAGTTGAACCATGTCACGTGCGCTAGGGATATTTTTTTTTTACCATGGCATCTCTTGTTATTTATTCGTTATTCCTTTTTGAGCTGTGCTTGTTTCACACAAAATATTGACTTTTATTCCTGATGCAGTTCATTTATTGTGTCAGCCACAGAATGCATAGTTCTTACCGCGTCCGTTGTGAAGGGAACTGTATTGTTTACTACTATATAGCTTATAACACTGCCAATGCCAGCACATAAATCTTATGCGATATTAGATGTAATGAGATGTTGTACATGGAGCAAAGTGGTTAACACATGGATTTTATTGAGCTGGAAAGGGAACATAGGGTACGTCTGTAGGACACGGGTGGGCTGGTGGGTGCAGCTAGCCTATAGGTTGTCTGGCTCCCAGCTGAGGTTCTGGATTCCAACCCCAATGTCGGCCAGTTGACCTGCGGTCATCCTTGAGCAAGATGCCTACATTCCCTATACTGCGTATTAACCGCATGTGGTTTGGATAAAAGCTTTTACGAAATGAATAGATAGTGATGGAGAGCAACTAAGGTGGTAGGCGAGTGGGTGTGTCCATCTCTTAGGTGCTCCAGAGTTCTTGTGGCGAGGCGAACACATTTGAAATGGTAGCATGTATCTACAGCACACACACAGGGGCGTACCTCTGTCGTTGGGTCTCGTTGTGCAGCCCATTTCCATCCATTTCCCATCACAAGATATATCTCATCATCGAAGATAAGGATGGCACACAGGATGCAGACATCAGAGATTTTTTTGTGTGGATTACTGAATTATATTCCTAAAGGTTTCACTGTTCTGAGAATCTGTTTGGATGTTATTCAGCCTCCAATTCACAAACACTGCTATACTGCTATCCACATTATAATTCAAAACTTGTAGAGAAACTCACATGTTTAATGTGGATCTCTTTCATGCAGTATGCATGGGCATAGTAATGTCCAACAGTGTGGATGTATGTATATAGAAACCCATTTCAAACACGTCAGGTCGATGTACGGTCTGTATTCTGCGACATCATGCTCTATGTGTATGGAGTGCACAAGGAGAAGGATCCTTACCAAATATACTGTATACGCGGTACATTCTGGACCTTCACAATCTTTCCATAGCCTCTTACTGCCTGTCCTGTGGGGTTGGGAAGTAGTGGACCTGTTTTTGAAGAGAAATTGTATAGGTTTTATTTTTCTTCTATTATAATTGCTACATACTGCACACCGAGACCCATTCACCCATTTGGCCTACTAGTAATTCAACTAACAATACTGTACTAAGTGCCAATTTTCTCTGTTCTGTATGTAAAGCACTATTACTTTGTGGACATATTAAATTGAGTTTAATGTATATGCGCTTGTGTATCGTGATATTATTGGAATTGTTTTTTTTTCTCACAATAATGTGCGAAATTGAGTCCACAAAACACAACATGACGCATGGGGCTCGCTCCACGGCGCCGGCTGACCTCCGTTTGTTTGCCTACGTCATTACGTTGCGTCAAGAGTCGGGCTACAGCAGTGCACTGACAGGGTAAGATGTGTGTTGGTGTTTGCCTTATCTGAATATATTTGACCAGACATCGTTGTTGTTTTGTATAATATACATCTGTAAGCGTACTTTGGATATTATTGCTTGGGTGGATGACAAGCCTAATGCGCGGCAGGACTTGTACACAAAGTTAGCGGCTTCAAGTGACCTAGCCGAGCTACTGCTGAGTGACATTTTGACCTGATCCTCATGAAATCTGTAGATATTATTACTTTGAGACGAGTTCAAATCATTAAAGTTGACCAAAAATCATCGTCGTTCAGTGCTACGTTGCGCGGTGTGAAGATGACTGTGTTGGTTTTAAGTTAGCGAGTTGGACCAGAACACCTGTTGCTAGCTAGGTTACTATAGAGAGCAGACGAGGAGTTTATCTGTTCAATGCAGCTTTTCAATGTGAATAACTGATAATAATGACAATAATGATGTTCATGTACTTACAACAACTGCACAGTTCAGTAACACAACCACGACGTTCGACTTGAATACGTGTGATTCAATGGAAGTTGTTATTGACATTAATTATATGTCAATAACACAATTGGACACGCCAATACGTCATGTTAATTTTATTATCGAATGGCTGAAATTATACAATTACTTAGATATATCCAAATTCTAAGATGAAGGTGGTGTTAGGACTGCCTGTATATTTAAATCAAGTTGCAGGGCTCAACACTAACTTTTAAAAGTGGTTGCCAGGCTGGCAACCAGGCATCAGCTTTTGGTAGCCGGAAATGAAAATATGGTCACCTTATATTTTGAGTAATTGAGATACTGGGCATTTATATGTCAGATTAATAATGAAAATGTGACATAAATAATGTTTAAAAGGTTTATTATAGTAGCCAAACAAAATTCTTAGTTTAGTGTGGCGAATGGCGGTGTTCCTTGGCCCAGCTCTTCCAGCTCATTATGTTGAGCTCCGGTGCTTGTCTAGCCCTGTGGTTCTGTAAGATGTGCTACCTTCAACGAGCAAAGTTGATGTGTTACTTATCCAAGTGTATGTTGTACATGATAATTTCCGTCCAGCTCAAATATGCTAGGATGCTTAGCCTCGCAAGACCTTACAAATGTACTGTTGTTTTCTTTGTCAGTTCAAACAATTTGCCCATTTGTTAGTGATGTCGACGGGTTAGTCAAACTTTTCACCCCACAGTCAACACCTTAGGCTAATTTGTTTTGGCGTTGTCTCGGACAGCACATGCAGAGTTGGCTGGTTTCAGAGAAGGCAACAAGGCATGTGCAGAGTTCTGGTTCCAACTATAACAATATTTAAATATCACTAATGCAACAAATGTATTTATCTTGGCGTACACGTTTTGCTATTTGCTGTCCCTGTTTTTTATGTTAAAAAGTGGTGGCCAGTGATGGCAACCAAAGTCAAAGAATTGGTTGACAATTTCTCAAAAGAATTGCCAATGGCAACCTGGCAACCATCACTTTCAAGTCTTGAAGATGGCTGATAATAGATAAAGTAGATAATAGATAAGAAAATAGATCAAATCCATGTTTAAACTGCACAGCAAAGATCCACTACACATGTTGAAACCCCTGCTTGGTTGGTATGCAGGCCCAGCCACATCACCATGGCATCCTTCACCCAATACCTGGCGGAGGCCATGCACGGTCCAGGCCGGGACCCCCGCTTCTCTGAGGCCATCAACCAGAACATGCAGGTCCCGGACCGCCTGGCCGTAGGAGGCAGCCCTCGCTGGGCCGGGATGCGAGAGGAGGAGGCGGAGTCCAGGCGGAAGTCGGAAGAGCCTGCCGCTTCCTACAGCATGCACATCCCCGATAGACTGACGTACACAGGTAAAAAAAAACTACCACAGACAAACAGGAAGAGGAAACATGCATGAAGTTTAAATCCCATTTCATCCCCCTCCCACCTGTGGTTCGGCTGTTGGACTCCAAACCAAAAGGTTCTGGGTTTAAAGTCCACCGCTTACCAGTAGGCGTCCATACGAAAGATACCCACCCTCTACTCTACTCCTTAATGACATATATCCAAATTCACTGTAAGTCGTTTTGGATAAAAGCATCTGGTGAACCACTGAACAGTGTTTCTAGATCAGATGTGAAGCACCTTTAATATTGCATGACATGTTTTGGGTTTCTAAACCAACAGATTTTTGTTCTTAAAGGACCTTAAATACCTTACATACCAGTCTGTGATGAAACCATCGTAACTGTATCTCCTGCTGGCTTCAGTACAAGGAAGTGATTTTTGACTAAGTCTACTGTTAACAGATGTCTTGGTGAAGCCAGGAGAGACGGGTACGATGGTTTGATCTCAGACCGGTGTTTTATCCTTCATCTCTTTTTTTTTTTTTGGTTGGTCAGAAGCCCCAGATTTGAGTCCCAGGCCGCTGTTTACGTCGTCCAAGCCAGCCCTGTCCCTGGAGACATGCTGGGAAAACCAAGCCTCCCGAGCGGGAGAGCTCTTCCACCGGGACCCTCTGCATGTAATATAACAGCACTATACAGTTGTTATACAAATCTAAGAACACTATTCATCGTTATACACATCTACCGTGACCCTCTATACAGCATTAGTAATAGTTACTATACATATCTAATAACATTATTAAATGGTAAATTCAGTGATTTGTTTCTAAATCACATTATACATGTTAGAAAGTCGTAGGATGCTCGCAACCTCTTAGTTGTAATTCCCTCCATGGAGGGCTCTATTCATGAACATAGAAAAGTCTTATCTGCTTGTATTTAATGGCGATGAACTCACCAATATTGCGCCTTTAAAGACAGATTGGGTGTTAGTGTTTAGGCGGCAACTTTAATAAGCAGAGAATACCGCTTATTCTTTCATGATTTGGAATCCTAATTGTATATAGTTAGCGATTGTTTTAATCGTTCAAATTTGGCTGCGTGGTTAATTAACACATTTCTCTGTGGTGTGACAAACTCATATATTTATATTACAATTTAAATGTCTTTATTAGTTAATATACACATCTACTGTGACCCCCTGCATGTAATATAATATCGACAATTTAATAGCTAGTAGTTACGTATTATTGTAATTATGTATGGTAATAACAATAGCAAGATAAATATTGATGATAAAAATGCTCAATAATAAAGTAATTTAATAAAGCCTATTTGTCCATAGAAGCCACAGTATTGTCCCCACCTATTCAGTAGTTCACACCCCCATGGTGTAGTAGAAGTGACGTTCTGGTGGCGTGTGTGATCGGTATGCGTGTGGCGTCTCTCGTCTCCCCGTGTGTGTCACAGAGTCCGATGAGAAGGTCACACAGCGACCAGGGCTTCGGCAGGACGCCGCCCGACGCGCAGACTCACCTCAAGCATGCCGCGGTGCTGTACGGCCACCTGGACAGCCCGTAAGTAAACAAGCTACAGGGCCGGAGCTCCAACCCGATGGGGGTGTAAGATAAGATGTATGCTATGTGTACACATGCTATTAGCATGTTAGCGGTGACTTCATGCGCTGCCGCCCTTCGTAGCCAGGTCTCTCTTGGGAAAAGACATGTTTCAAGGAACTAACCTGGTGAAATGAAGGTAAAATGGAAAACTAGAAAAACTACACTGGATTGCAAATGGAATACATTTGCAATCCAAATTTGAAGTACAGTAGAGTGACATGTAAGTTGTGCTGTAGTTTTATGGTGATTGCTAGGGAATTACAGTGTATGTTGCTTCTTGGGTGCTGCTTTGGTTGCTAGGGTGTTCTGCACAGTTGCTAGGGTG
>OMKP01047351.1:0-10988 GCA_900302375.1 Bathygadus melanobranchus | reverse complement strand
GCCAATGTGTCCAATTTCTCCTGGTAGCTTCCCGAACCCACTTAAACGGCTTCCAGAGGTGGTCCAAAGTAACCGACGACTCCTAGCGCGTTCTTGCTGCTGCTGCTGTTCAGTTATAATGATGTCAGCCTAATCCCAACCGATTTATCTTGATGGGTTAGGTTTGAGGTTTTAATACACAGACAGGTCAGGAGGATGTTAGGAGTCTTTGAAGGGGAGTTTTGTGTTGGTTTCTTTGCATGTTGGCACACAATGACCAGTGTTTGTCGTGTTCCCGGCATGCAAACGTAAAGTGGGACCGTGTATGTATGCTGAACATTAATGAACCAATTAACTGGTGGGTTGTTAGCTAGTATTGACCACAGGCTATAGCAGTGGTTCTCAAACAGTTTTTGCATAAGTTACAGTTAAAAGGACCAATTCAAGTTGGGGGGACAGTAGCTCAGGAGGTAGAGCGGTTGTCTGGCAACCGGAAGGTTGCTGGTTTGATCCCCGCCCCCCTAGCTAAGTGTTGAGGTGCCCTGGGCAAGACACCTAACCCTAACTGCTCCTGAAGAGCTGGCTGTTGCCTTGCATGGTTGACAGCTCTGTCGGTGTATGAATGGGTGAATGTGAGACAATGTAAAGCACTTTGGAAGCACTGTGAAGTGTGCCCAATTTTGGTCTGTTTGTTGTTATCTTGAATACAAATGCAACAGCTACAGATCGAGTCAAGGAGTTTGTTTATTAAAATGTGGCAAATGCAACCATGAACAGACCTGATCCCAGATATACTGAATTATCTAGTTCCTGCCTAACAAGAGAACAATCTTGCGGCTAGACAGGAATCCATGTCCCAACTAAGACAAATGAGATCTGAGGCGGAGAACAGCTGGTGTTGCTTACCGTCGACCTCCAGCATACTGTGGGTATCGTAATCATTGGACTCTGGAGGAAAGATAGGGGAACGAGAGAGTATGGATCAGACGTTTTGGGTAGATCCAAGATTAGATCAGACTTCATTGATCGCCGAAGGCATATTCAAGTTCAAGGCACATTTCTACGAATGCCGAAATAAATATGTAATGCAGGTATACACAGTATGTAGCATTATGATTGTGTTTATAATACTGTATGGCCTATAGATAACAAAAGTAGAAAATATATACAAATCCCCAAAATACACACAGACATGATTTAAAATGTCATATATAAAGTTAAAACAAACAGCAGCTAGATCAAGACTTGGTATTAGTGTTGTGTACTAAGGACGCTTCAGATGAGTCATGAGTCACCAAGGAGACAGCTCCAACAGCCAATAGGACGCCTGTAGAGCCAGTGTGAGCCAGAGATCCACATCTGCTGAGTGTGTGTGGAGGATGACTCCTACACTGCTCTGGGGGCCCAACGGACCACAGGGAAACACAGTAAGGGAGTGTGTGTGTCTGTGTGTGTGCGTGCAAGTGTGTGTGTAAGTGTTTTGTGGGACCTTGGTGTGGGCGCATGTGTGTGTGTTCTCTCTGTGTTTGTGTGTGCCCATGTTTGTGATCCGTATCTACGTGTGTGTTCTATGCGTGTGTCTGTGCGTGTACAAACCCATGTCTATGATCCTAATGTCAATGCGTGTGTTCTGTGTGCATGCATTGTGTGTGTGTGTGTGTGTGTGTGTGTGTGTGCGCGCGCATTATATATATATATAGATCTCCGTATCTGTGTGTCAACATGTATATGCGTGTATGTTCACACTCACAAATAATAAATTATCAACAGTCATGTGCTTACGTCAGGGTCTTTAATCAATTACTTGTTGACAATTTCCAACATGGCCGTGCACATGCCTACATGAACATTAATCAGCCCCCATCACAATCTAGGATACGATCCCCATGTATTATCCCCCACAGATGGAGTCAAATAATAACAGCATGCTTATGCATTACCTCACGTATAAAAGCCCTCTTTCCCTCAACTAACCATGCTGCTTCACCCGATGGGCCGGTCTCTTGCTCTCTCGTTACCTCTCCCACTAGCTCCCTTGTTCCCCTCACTCACATCCTTCTTTCCATTATTCATTCCCTCGTCGTTTTTCCCTTCCTCTCTTGCAGTCTGTATGTCCCAGATCTCTCTCCTCTGTCTCCTCTCTCTTTCTCCATCTGTCTCTCCCTTTTACACAGAGATCCCGGGATCCGTCTTTGCCTGTTCTGTACACAGAACCAAAAAAGGTTTGTGCTTTTACACAGCCTGCCTGCTGGAATCAGAGGCATGACGTGTAGCACACCAGCGTCAGCGTCTAGTGTGATATATAACATACCCGTCGGGCAGTGGCATCGCTTCAAACCAATAATAACAGTGTTTTTGCTAGCCATGTGCATTTATATTACATTTATCATATACAACATGTTGATGTGTAACGTTACAATGGTGGATTTGTGCGAAATTGGAGAGATTGTGTAAATAAAGCCACAACATTGCCACAACGAAACAACTGTGTAAAAGTGGCTTCTGTCTCTCCCTTTATCTCTGGCCCTCTCTCTGCCCCCTTCTCTCTCTCTGATCTCTTCCCTCCCTTCAGCTGTAACTGTCTTACATTCCTCTTTCTCTCTCAATGTCTCTTCCTTTCATTTATCTCTCTGTCTCTCTCTCCACCTCTCGCTCTATCTAGCGCTCTCTCCCTCTCTCAGCTAACTGAAGTTCTGGGCGACCGAGCAGGGAGGCATGTGACTGGAGGATCACACGGCCTGCTGACTGTGTCTCATTACCCACAGTCCTCCAGTGAGTCAGCGCTAAACGGTACCAGGAGACCCCACCAGCCAACCATCTCTCTACATTTCACTACCTCGCCATGATGTCACTGGTGACCTGCAGGGTTCCTCATAAGGTTTAGAGCGCATGTCCCCGTTAGAATGAACCCAGTGTGTTGTCGTGTTTCAACAACATGGTTCACAGCCAACGCTGCAGCAAAACCCGCTTTCACGCTCTCTGCTGTGTGTTGAGACGAGGAGAGAGAAAAACAAAAGTCCAGCGATGCTGCCGCTGGGCTTCTCTAAGCACCCACAACAATCATAAACAACAACCTTTCTGTCTTTTCACAACGACATGTGTTGCCTGCTCCAGCCAAAACACCGGCCCCTTTTCTCCTGGTCAAACCAGGACAGGATGAGGATGAGAAGCTGGCGTCTGACTAAGAGCTACGTCTCGTATACGTCTCAACCCCCCGATCTTCTCTACCATATGCCGCTGGGAGCCGTCAGAGAGCCCCGGGAACAAACGAGAGGAAGGATGAAATCACTCTTGTCAGATTTGGCTAGCCTCTTCTTGGTGAGGGCTTACTGTCAGAAGAGGAGGAGGTGGGAGAGAGAAACGCTTATGTTTTCAGCTCTCTCTGCTTAGGAATGTGTAACAACGAAATACTGTTGATAATCTTCACAGTGTAAAAGGTATGTGTGAAAAAGGGTGATGCCCGTGTGTTGAGATGTTGTGCCTTCCTGCGCTTTAAAATAAATGTCTCTGTTTGAATGCATTGATAGCTGCACTGGTGCATGGTTTGCACATGCTATAAAATGTTACTGGGATTGTTTCCACTGAAAGTTGTATTTGTTGTATCAGGCAGATATGCTAGAGTGTCTCTATGAAGACTGTTGTTAAGCGGGGGTGCTCAGAGTGTAATCTCCATCAGAAGAATGCCCCCCCCCTCCTCTCCCTTGTGAAGGACTCCAGTTGTGATGGACTGACCCTAAGCCTAACAGGGTTAGGCTGTGTGATGAAAGCAGTCTGGAGAAAATAGTCCTGATCTCATCCACAACGTCTACCACCCCACCACCCACCTCTTTCAACCCTGCTGAAAGTAAGGAAGCTTCCTGTTTTACATTCAATTCACTCACATGCTCAAGTCCAGCTGCATGTGCCTGAGCGGCCCAGAGGACTGGATCAGCTATTATGTTATTATGTTATTACGTTCATTATTTATGTTATTAATAATAGTTAATAGTTAAGTAATAAAAACTAAGTACATCATTTTAATTTTATTTTCAGACAACATTTGAGAGTTAAACATTTATTTGCTCCATTTGCTTTGCTTGATCTGACTCCAATTTGTTCTCCAAATGGTTCAGAACAAAACACACAAAAACAAAATCCCCCAAAACAACTGACCTTCCAGATGAGAAGATATCCTCAGCTTCATGGCCCACAGTACACATCAATATGATGGAGAATGACACGCGGCATTTAGCATCAAGGAAAGAACATCAACGGCGACGACAACAACATTGGGGGTCCTCACCTCTGAGCCCACTCGAGCGCAGTTCCCCGCTGAGCCTCTTGAACAGCGAGCGCATCACCTTGGCGCTGCCGAAGCGCTTGAAGCGTGCACGCACGTTCTCGTGGTACCACTCCAACGTGCCGATCTTGAGCACCCTGCGGAGACCAGCGGGCCGTTAAAACGGAATTGAACCCTTTGGCGTCAACACATAAACACAGCGAGACCACCGTAAACCACGGTGAGTCACCGCATTGGATCCGAAAGAACTTTATTATGAATGCAAAAATGGAAACAAGATAATGGATAGCAGAAGGGACATCTGGTTTTTGGACACGGCCAAGAAATCTCTGGACTTGGGAGTGAATGAATGAGTGAATTAAGAATGAATGAGTCTATCAGGATCAGTGACATGGTCTCACAGCGTTGCCGGAGGCTTCCAGATGCTAGAGGCTTGCTCATGTAACACAGATTGCTTGGTCCCCATATAATTGTATAATTGTTGTATAATCGTATATATATATAGATATATATATAATATGTGTGACTTGATATATGGCCTAGCTTGGGTCTTACCTACCCTGGGTCTTACCTGACCTGGTTCTTAGTTAGTCTGGGTCTTACATAGCTTGAGCCACATCTTTCCTGGCTCTTACCTGGCCATGCGGCAGGGGTCACAGACCCAGCCCAGCTCCTTCTTGTTGAAGCGGCTGCAGGCCTTGCAGGTGAACAGCTGGCAGTCGAGACACTGCCGCTTGCTGTTTACCAGGAACTTGAAGGGTTGGAGGCAGCGGATGCAGTGAGTCTCTGATAGGCTGCTCTGTTTGCCCAGGAGCTCTATCTTACTGTCCTCCTTCTCAATCTTAGTCTTCAGTTCACTGGAAAAAAAACCCCAAAACAATAAGTCACATTATTTCTATTAATGAAACCCAACATTTTGTTGCGTTAGTGTTGACCAAAGTGCTGTACAATTGAACAAGCAAAATAATACTAATACTTCCACAGAGCACCTCACAAGAGAGGTAAATAAAGAGTGTTACAAGAGTAATAAAGAGTGTTTATGGGTGGATAAGGAGCGTCTTCCAGATCACAGACAGGATGCTGATGTGTTCGCCCTGCTGGTGCGGTTCCAGTTTTCCAGTATGTTCACCTTCATACGTACCTTTCTGCCAGGTAACACACAATGAATCTGACTTCCAAAGCCTTGAGAGACTCTCATCCAGACCAGCTTGGCTTTAAACCTGGAGATACCAACTGTAGTGCCACCTCACCCGTGGTAACATGCGAGGCCTCACGGTCATCCATGACGTTTTGTGGAGACACGCAGGGGCCTTGCTCCAGGCTTCTTACAAGAGGTCACGCCCTGAACTAAAACAACAAACGGCCCCTTCAGACATCCCTCTCTTCAATTTTCCCACTAGCCTCTGGTATCAATGTCCACGCTGCACAAATCGCCGCAAGTGAACAATCAAATCAAAGAGGACAGCCCTGAAGGGAAAAAGAAAAGAGTTTTCCAAATATCTTTTCAATTGGAGGTACCGCTTTCCGGATGACTGACCATATGTCGACCATCAGCTAAATGGAAAAACAATGAGATTTCATGGCCAAACATGAAAGACCAGGGAAAAAGGATGGGAGGGGAGAGGTACTCTAAAGTTGTTGGAGGTGAAAACAAGTGTTACCATGTGACGGGCTTCACAGACTGCTGACTTTTAGCTTGTGAGGTGACCAGATTTCTGATATCAAAAATGTGGGTTAGGGTTAGTTGTAAAGGATTGGGCAATACTTGGCCAGTGGTTTACTATGATGTGTTTTCAGCTTTGGTAAACCAAACAAAAACAAGCCAAAGTAAACTACTCGAATAGGGAATATATGTATTGATAGCCTATTGTTTATGATCGGTCATGCTTGCTTATGGTATAAAGTTGATAGATAGACCCCTGCGTAGCGAGGTCACATTACAGCCTCATCACATATACACCTGACTAATTACCAACTGTTGAAATTAATATTCATGACCAAGCTAGAACCTTTGCCATTTAAAAATCTAATCCATTTAAAAATATATCTCTAAATGGCCAAAAAAAATCTATTTGCCATTTAAAAATCTAATCCATTTAAAAATCTAAAATCTATCTCTATATACATATTTTTGTAATCTTTTTCTGAGAATTTCCAGGGACAGCTCCAGCTGGGGACAGGCCCGGAAAACGGGGACATCTAGTCACTGTAGATTAATCTGCAGCGAGCTGCTTTTTATACAACATAATATGCAACCAGAGCCGGCTTTTACTAGCTATCCTGACTTAAATGGTTCAACCTTATCAGGCACAGCACGACTTGATGAATAGATGACTCACAAGGAGAATAAGAGAGACATGACGTCAGACCGCTAGCTAGCTAGATTGATGCTAATTGATGAACAAGCATGGAAAACACTGTAAGCCTCCTTTGCTAATTGCTAGCAAATACTTACGTAGATAATCAAGGTAGACAATGACAGCAATAAAGAAGAACAAAAGTGGTGTGAGTCACTATTGGCAGATAAAATAGACACGTACCTTTTTTTTTACTAGTGTCTTGCAAATAGCATTTACTTGCGGCATTAGGCGCTTGGTCTCTAATTTTCTCCACATGTCTGCTCCCTTTTCTATTCAGTCTTGTGTCTGCTATTTGTCTCCTGTGTGTCATCAAATGTGTTACGAACAAACAGATCAACTATTATATCTAAGTAATGACAGACCTGTAAACTTCCCCAGCGGCATTTGACATGGTGCTATGACATTCAGAAATCCATAATTTCACATTTTCTGACCCAGACCGGGACCTGTGGTGTCCCCCATGGTTAGGTAGTGGGTTACAACCATAGACTGTAGACCCATCTCCATGTATGGTGGTCTGGTTCTGGTCTCCGTCTACAGAATAAGGTCTATCTCTCTTTTTCTTGCCTTTTTTGGTTGGTTTTGTTTTATTATTTTTCTGCTGTGTCATCACTGTAAAGATTCCTACCAACTAGGCACCATTTAAAGTAGCGCCGACTTCAGCTGCACACACTACATGTCGGGTCAGCGGACATGAAGACCTCAAACCCCATCTCAAATCTCATTGGCTGTTGCCAGAATCAGAAATCATTTACCACAATGATGAAGCAGAGAGGAAATAAATATAACAGAGCTCTGCAGACTGGAGACAATAGGCAACGATTCTAAAAGTAAAACCATAAAATGATTGCTTCCAGAAGGACTGGACAGCACAATGATCTCTGGCTCTAAAGACAGTTTAACCTTTCCCTTGTGACGGCTACATAGATCCTCAACTAAAAAAGTTTTGTAATATTCATTTAAGTAATAGAACCTGATTTTGCATCTAAGATAATACATGTGTGTGTATATATACTGTATATACATGCTTACAACCTTTGGTTTTATAAGATAAGCAAATATTAGCTAATCAAAAGCACCTAAGCAAAGCCTACAGACCAGTAAAGTCAATTTAAGAACACAAAATAAAAATAAATAAAACGATCAACATATTAATGGTATAGAATACATAACATAATTATTAACAAAATGAATTGCCCTGTCATAAAAATGAAAAAAATAAAGAAATGTCAATCAGGAATTCTTAATTACATCCAATACATCTCTCTTAAATGAGGCTAAATGAACGTGTCTCCTCTCTGTGCTAGTACGTTGTGTCACACAGTTTGTGCACGGTTTGAGCATTCCATGTTTCTATGAAATTGATTATCGATCTTGCATCCAAAGAGAAAGTACAGGAGCATCCGCGGGCCAGCCAGATGTGCTTCAGCCAAACCAATATGAGGTTTCATAGGAAATAAAAAAAATGATTACATAAATAATAAGACGATACTAACAATAACACAGACATGTGCTAGCCACATGCTCAAGCCACTAAAACGCAAGCTGGCAAAAAACTTTTGCAAGTCCATAATTTTCAGTTTTGTTTGTGTCGCCGTTCTGTCCACAGCACGATCAGAAAATCAGTTTCATAGAGGAAATGGAACAATAGTGTTTAGGAGTATGTTTTGTATTCTATAAAACATTGGTATTGGTTGTTGTTGTAATGGTTCATTTCCATGAGGAAGTTAATTCAATGTTATATAATCTCAAAGAAACAATACGCTTTTTGAGTGATAATGAATGTTTGCTTTGATCAAAACATTCTTCTATAGAGAGGGGAGGGAGAACACAAGGTTCTAAAAAGTGCCTTTTTATATGAGCCTGCATATCTGTGGTTTCACATGTGTGTTAGGGCACGACACTCGCAAACTGGAACCACATGGGTGCTAGAGTTCACCTATTTTTAGATCCTAAAAGCCAGACAGACAGCAGCAGCAAACAGACAACAACTCAAACCATAGAACAACAACAAAGTCTGAAGCCAGAGTGGTTTGAAGTAGAAAAGAAGATGAAACACCACCTTGTATCTGAAAAACAAACAAACAAAAGGAAACATTGCTTTTTGATTGCTTTGGAAGTTGGAGTGGACTACACCTTAGTGTATGCCCATTACAATCTTTACACGGTTAATGTGTTAATGTGTCAGTGACTCAACAAAGGAATTCACAGCTTCACGCAGGAGGCCTTGTTCCCACAGACTTGTTCCTGCCCCAGACTTGTAGACCAGAGGTAACTTGTGACCAGAAACTAAGCTTTGCATTGATTCAGGCGGCCAATGGAGTGACGACTCGGCACTCATGACTTTGATTAATACTACTTATTGTGGACAGCCTGGTCTCTAACACTACTACACGCTGCATATAGGGTGACCAGACGCCCCGGTTTGTCCAGGATTGTTGGTTTTCAACATTCACTACCCAATTGTCCCGGTTTTCACCACAATTAAAATAATATTAATAATATTATACTTGTTTTATTAGCTATATATAGGCATCCCAAACTGGATGATGCATTGATTCATAATAATAACACAATACATAGCCATCCGAAACAAGATGCTCTGTGCTTAATGACAGCTGTCATGGCATCAAGGCTGCTTGTAATCAACAGAAATCAGCTGATGGCTCAGCAATGAATTTGATTAATATGAAGTTGATAAATACTACTTATGGCTGATAGCTTGGTGCGTAAGGTTGCTCATAGTCAACAGAAATCAGCTGATGGCTCAGCGATTTGTGACGTTGAAAACTATGCGGCTCTGTGATTCTATATTAATTGCCTCACAAACCTTCACATTTTGCGGGAAACTGCCATCGGTAATGTCCCACGCTAACCAATTGCACACCAGCAATACCTGACTTAGACATCGGTCAATCTATTGTTAGCGCTGACTTGCATTTGTGTATTAGAGCTATGGTCATTCATCAGACAGCTGCTAGCTGCACAGCTGAAGTTCAGTGTGCAATGGTACGTTGTTCACTATACATTAAGATAAAGCTGTTAATTTGTTGTGCGTGTAATGCTACCATTACATCTAGGGGAGGCACTAGCTAAGCAGGTAGAGACGGTTGTCTGGCTACAGGAAAGTTACTGGTTTGATCCCTGGTTCCCCCTAGCTAAGTGTCGAGGTGTCCCTGAGCTTTTTTCAGAGTTACCTATATGAACAAATTGACTTGATGTGAATTTCATGTTGTGCCGGTTCTTTTCTCTGTCCTGGTTTAATGGTCACAGTGCTCATCTTCTAATCCTGGGCTTTCCGGGTTCAAACCCTTGCTATGATGTGGTCAGCTCTGGGAACCCATCTTACTTCAGTCTTCTATGAAGGAGTTACTTGGCATACACTTGACCTAGTGTAAATATTACTGTGGTTAATTAATCATCACTTAACCAAACCAAAACCCATTTGGCAAAGTTTACAACATGGATGAAAAGCCTACACAGAATTCCTATGCCATGAGGAGAGAGCTATGACCAGGATGCCAGGAAAACAGTAATCGTCCTGATGGGATAATACTGGAGTGTAAATATTTATTTCCATGTCCATGTGTTTACATTTATACAATCATCCGTAGTCAAGGACACAACAGCGGCAAACATGCACTCTCGATGGGGGTACTGTTAGCCACTGAGATAAGCCACCAGCAACTAGCAACCAGGACTTAATATCTAGCAGCCTCTGCTTCCTTTACTCAAGCCATCTCACTTTTTTTTTTACCAAATCCCATAGTGCTACCATTCATCAAGCTATCGCGCTAGCTGGCGCTAGTCAAGAGAAAACCATGTGCTGTTGACATTAAGTTCAGCTTAGCCAAGCCTCTTCTCAGAGGTGTGGATCGAGACCCACTTTTCTCTTGGCCCATGGTGCATACAAAAAATATTAACACCAAGGTAAAGGTCAGGTGAAGGTATATGATACCCTCCCTTAGAAGGTGTGAAATGGATCAACAGGGAAATATAGGACATGTTCTGACCCACTTGATATAGACTGAAAAACAACCTTTGTTGAATTGATTACAGAAGGTCAGAAAATTCAGTTTGCTAATATATAACAATAGAGGTTAACACAATAGTCCAGCATACAGAAGGTAAAAGTAAGCAGTGTCTTTTCTCATGTCTTGGGAGGGAAAAACTCAACTTTCAAATCTTGCAAAACCAATTTGTACAATCTTTGATGTGAGAAATCAGCAGATCAACAGGAATTGGTCAATTATCCGCCATGACGGGCACAGATTTCAGGAGAGATCTTGTGACGGTGGGCTGAGCACGGCATGTGAGTGGTCTGCTTTAAGCTCCATCTGACATGCGGTTGAAGCAGGATCTTAGAGATC
>OMKP01047335.1:0-12809 GCA_900302375.1 Bathygadus melanobranchus | reverse complement strand
CCCCCCCTTACCCCCCCCGCCCCACCCCCCACACACACACACACACACACACAAACCCCCATCGGCTGAGGACAGGGGAGACCAAGAGAGCCCAGATCCTCCTGCTAAGGAGAGGGAGCAGTCGGAGTCTTTTAAATTCAGTTGACATTTACTGTCACAGGCCATTAATTCACTAGCGTCTTACTCAGCACCCGCGGCCCGTGAGCCGCAAGAGAGAGAGGCAGAGAGCGAGAAAGAGAGAGAGAGAGAGAGAGACCTTCCCTCCACTCTATCTACTGTACTCTTAACCGATTCCCCCCTCGGCGGTGGGAGGTACACCTCCCTCCTCCCGGGTCACACTCCCTGAACACGGGGCAGCTACGGCCGCGTGGAATGTCACGTATCCCGGGCGTGTTGGGCAGCGGCCCGGACACCTTCAGACAGGAGGTTCCAGGAGGTTCCAGGAGGTTCCGGGGCATGAACCTGGCGAGGCATGCCTCGTGACAGTGTTGCGCTTATTTTAAGCTCGGCGCTCCACAGAAAACTTTACCCCGGAATCTGAGGACGAGGTGTTGGGATGTCTGGAGGTGCTTCACAGATATCGCCATGGATACCTGCAGAACCAAGAAACCCCGGCAGAATGGAATCGGCAGGGATGGAAATAGAGGCCTGCTGCTTTTCTGATTCAAACGCTGTGATGTTTGTTTTTTGAGCTGGATTTTACCATTAGCTGTGTTAACGTTTTAGGGATGAATGTTTTGTTTATTGGCACGTTAATGCATCTTTTATAATGATGATAATATGATAAAATGTCTATTTATGGAACTGTGTTTACACTGTGGTACATTTCACTAAAGGTACAACTTGACACACAAAATTGTCAAAATCCCTGGAATAAGCCAACTGTAAAAATGATGATAACTCTCTAAAGTGATATTCTAACAAGCCGAAATTATTGGGAAAGCAAGATCCTGAGAGAATAAACTATTTAAGTTCCATTATCCAATAAGGTTTGAATGAATAGCAACAGGAACTGCGAGGCTAACCCTTTTTAACAGGCAAGATGTCTTTTTACAATAATGGCGTTGTGTATTTTGTTTGTACTCTTGTTGTAGTAGACTGTGTTGACTAGGCCTGGCCGCATGTTGACTCCCAGCAATGACACGACCTTGGGTGACTCACCGACCAATCATCTGACGAGGAGACCTGAGGGCCAATCACAGGCCTTTAACATGTAACAGAGAAGAATTACTTTGCGTGGGGGCTAATGTATAGCCGCCAAGGTTAAAGGGGAGGTGTGCTCGTGCATAGCGGGCTAGGTTAAAGGGCATGTGTTTATCATCGGGCTAAACGACTTTGGAGGAGCACAACAACTGAACTGTAGGCTACAGAGTGTATTTACACGCTAAATACCTTGTAATGCCCTCATTCCGAGGAGGCAAATCAACACAAATAGAGCAGCAGATCTCACAGATATGAAGAAAACACCCAGCACCGTGTTACAATGTGTGCGAAGGGTTGTCAAAAAAAAGGAAAATGAGCGCGCGTCGACCACCAGCAACGATGACGACTCGTGACCTAAATGGAGGATTAAACCGGGGATAACGGAGCCTTTAACCGCGTGCGTCGGCACGGTGACAGGGCCCTGGGAGGAACAGAGACGCCGCTCGCAACACATGTCATATATCATAGCTTCAGCGCGTAGCCCGAGCGCTACCTGCGAGCTACGAACGCGCGGCGCTCCTGTCACTTCCTGAGAGCACACGACGGCCCCAAATCCAAACAGCTTAGTGTTCACTCTGTTTACTTTGTGTACCTTGTGTCTAACTCAGCCATTTCCCCCGAATAAAAACACACACTTCAATACAATATTAATACACTATATATACGGTATATATATATATATATATAACTATTGTGTCAAAACAGGTAGAAATGCTCCACATTGCCTCGGTATTGCCATATACTGTATATCTAGCAGCAGTCGGAAGTGTGTTATTTAGCAACAGAACTGCTTTCGTTCATGGATGTATTTTGATAACCGCCTCGGGCTGAGCCGTGAACATCCCATAATAATAATAATAATAATAATAGTAGGATGTTAGTCGGCCTACTTGGCATGTAAGAGGTTGCGTGTTGTTAAGAATGAAACCAAACAGCAACTAAACGCAACAGAACCGTAAGGGGCCTTGTTTGAACTTAATAACTCTGACGCGTCCCTGAATCCAGGACGCCCCGAAGCCTCCGGTCTCTGATTCGTCAATTAGCGCCCTAACGCGAGTGTCGGGGAGGAGGAGGAGGGCGCCGGGGAGAGACGGCGGACGCACAAATTTTCGCTCTCGGGCGCAAATTCACAAAATATATTCCACAGTGTGTGAGCAAATTGCTCAGCTCGTTCACCAGAGATATTAGCCGGGACTTGGAGGGAAAATGGTTTGGTGTGTAAACAAGTCTGCAATCCTGAACGTCTCACCAGCGATTTGTCAAGCAGCACATCACAATTCCCTGCTATGTGGCGCTTATCCAAACCCGTCTAGCAGGATTGTCTTCCGACACATTAAAGGAACCCTGCTGGGAATCCGATTTTAGGGCCCTTTTTTTTTATCGGATCAAACAATTTTCTTCCTCTTTCATTGTAATCTTAAAGACGTACTTCATAAATAACCTCACAGTGAAGGCGACATCATGAATTCCTTGCTTTTGGGAATTTATTATTATATAATTTTGACATACTTAGTTTAAAATAAATGTGTTGGATTGAATTAGGGATCCGTTTTTGTATAATTAGTTGAGACTGATGTTAACGTGATGAATACATTTTTGTGTTGGTTTGTTGAACCGACACATATGTTAGTTGTTATTAGTTTACAAGATTAAAAACCCAAATCAACTGAAATCCGTGTGGTGTTAAAGTGCCACCTGATCGCTAGGCGTACTCTAGCAGGGAGATGAACAACGGAGAGAAGGAGTCTTTCTCCAAATGAATTGTTTGTGCTCAAGAGCTCGGGGTGAGGGAACATCTGTTGACACTGAATATCAACGCAGGCTCAGAGGGGGAAACGCAACCGCGCTAAATCCCTTTCCAATGGCTAATTTATCTCCAAACAGCCATTTAAGAACACTAACCGCTAGCAGGAGAGGGAATAACATTCATTATAAAGATTTGCATTTGTGATGAAATAGCACCCTGTCAATGAACTGGGAATCCGTTTGGCTCTCTTGAATTAAAACAGGGAGAGGAGAAAGGAGTCTTTCTGGTGGATTTAAGGACTTATACAAGCATGCTAACATGCTGTGAGAAATAAAGCTAGATTGGCGTTATTGAAAAAACAACAAGAGAAATGCACATTAGTTTGAATTAAAGATATGATCAACGTCAAAGAAAACTATTCCTTCAGGATGATCGTTTTTTGTTATAGTCGGAAGGAAGAAACTAGGAGCTAGGAGCTAGGAGCTAGGACTGCCGCTGCCGTCTGTCAAAGTGATGACGTTTCCCCCCATCTCTCACCGCGGGTGTTTCTCAAGTCGGAGCAGAGGGAGAATTGGCAGGACTTAATTTGGTGGCATTTTGTGGTCTTTAAAAGAAAGGGAACTCATTAAAACCAGCCAAGCCAAGCCTCCCCCCCTCATTCCATCATTAGCCACTGTAACCACAGATGAGAGAAGTACAATTATAGCCCGGTGTAACGCGTGTTGTCAATTTAAAAGTGATGGAGTGGTACATTATCCCACCTTAAATATGAGCCTCTCTCCACCCCTGGCGACGCTTTAATGAGTGTCAGCCTGGGAGGGTTTGACTCCCACCGAGGGTCACCCCCGTTACGTCCGCGGCCGGCCGCTGATTGCCAACATTGACACATTTAGGCCTCGCCAGGTTTCCTCGCGGTACGGCAGAAATAATGTGGTGGAAAATGTCAGGGATAAGTAGGCTATATTCACGTGGAATATATCATGCCCAAATTACTAGCATGCAGCTTTAATGAAGATGAAAAGCAGCACCTGCACCGTGTCACAGAAGCACATATTCTATGGGATTTATAGGTTAGCGCAGGGGCTGTTTTCTGCTCATATGCTTGGAATTCATATGTTGCTTTCTATTGAGTGATGATACGAATTATAATTGTAGCCGGTAACAGATTGTCTGGATCTGATGAAAACATTACAAGGAATTAGCAATCGCAATTTTCTTTAGGTTCGGATAAGATGATTAATTAAATGAATAACTATTAAATAATAACAATTGTTGCTTTTTTTTGTCTTTAGTACTACAACATTAATGTGCATAACCTGAAAGATGAACAAGAAACTGTTAGGACTCCATGAGGACGAATAACGACATCAACAACTAAAACTAAACAAACTGAACACCTGATGTGGGAGTCAGCCTCCAGACTCGTCTCCCTATTACTTCATTCCATGATTTGACTCACACTAAGCATGATTAAACATTAAAGAATTTGATTCAAGGGGGCATTTTACCATAAAATTGGTCTCGGGCTCAATGAAAACAGATCAAAAAGAGAGAGGGTAAAAGGGGACCACAGAGCGGACCCTCGCATGTGGTCTGGGGGGACGGGGGGGGACGGGGTTTAACAAATTATCAACGCTCAACTGGAACGGAAGTCCCTGGCCGCGACCGCCACAGCGCCAGAGCTTTAATCGTATGTAACATCCACCTCTGGAACGCAGCACGGCCAGTTTACAATCAGCTTAACCCTCACTTTTATATTGCTCCCAGCAGGCCTCCCCTCCATGTTGGGTCCTCCAAACACTAATTTTGTTATTCTTTAATAATCTCTTTCTTTCTTCCTTTCCCCCTCTCTCCATCTTTCCTTTTCTTTCATCTCTCTCTCTTTCCCTGACTCATTCCCTTCTCAACTTTTGCTTGCTTCCCATCTCGCTCGTTCTTTCCACTTCCTGCTCTCTTGTGTGTTCTAAAACTCTGCAGGTTTTTGACATTTGGTGACAAAGAGTGGCGGCTTCTACACTCATCACTCAGCGGTTCGCGTCTTCGCTAAAACTGTCACCAAAATGTTTGCTGGCGTGTTTCTGAGCTAGCACAAACAGAACATCTAACAGCTCCTGACGCGACGCGTGAGAAGGGAAAAAAGAGAAAGACGCCACACAAATGAATAAAGTTCCCGCCCACCGAAGCATTTGCGACCAATCACAGCGCCGCAGCGGTCAGCGCAGAGCTAGCTGACTGCTTAGCGAGGGTCGAACTCTTCCGGTCGTCCCGTTGTCGGGCAGCGCGGTATCGTGGGAAGATGCCGTCTGTACATAACTCCGTCTCAATGGCCCCCTCTGTTCCCAAGTTTAGTATTGAAGGGAAAAAAGACAGAGTTTGCTTGCTGGATGTTCATCTCCATCTTTCCCCTGGAAAGGCACAATATGGCCGCATTAATTACCTTCCCTCAGAGGTGAAGCCGTGCGCACCATCTGCTGTGAGACAATCACATCTCTATACCACCCTGAATAATCCCCTTACTCTATTTAAGCAAAGCGCTGTGTGTGTGTGTGTGTGTGTGTGTGTGAGTGCAAGGAGAGAATGAAACAGAAGAAAAGGGACATTTTTAAAAACATATTCCTCCCTGAAAGAATTTAAAAGCACGTTGGGGCTCGCATGGCTGCACGTGCATCCATGCAAATGGCCAACAAACACACAGCGTGTTGATAACAACGTGGCTCTGGGTTAGGGTCGCCAAACTGTTCTGCTTCAAATCTATAAGCCCCAATCTCTCTCTCTTTTTGTGTCAGAGCAAGCAAAGTGTCACTTTAAACATCGGTATGGCTTCTAAAAGCCGTTACTGGGACGATATGACAGGAATCCATTTTTCTAAATTCTTTAATGAACGTGGAGGACCACACATGGTAATGAAGGGTGTGGTGAACTTGCCCTAATGCCGGCTCTCCATCTGATCTTTGTGCATCTTAATCTGATTAGCCCATTGTGGAGGTAAACTTCAGACCCAATCTTGTTAGCAGCTGGCCAAGGAGGTGGATTACGGGCCGGTGAGCTGGAAAATGAACTGAGCAGTGCAGCTTTGGCCTTGCTTTTCTTTCAAGATCCTCACCAGCTATACTTCAGCTCCTTCTGCTTTTCTTTCTGCTGGCCCTTCAAACAAGATATTATCCCCAGAAAAAGGCATTGAACCCCCTCCTCCTCCTGCTCCCCACCCCTCCTCCTCCTCGCCACCCCTCCTCCTCCTCGCCACCCCTGGCATCTCCGATGCCTTAACTAAGTGGGAACAATGACGGCCAAAATCCTCACCTTTCTTCTTGCGCTCGCATTTAGGGACCGAGTGTTGAAGCCGAGTTATGAGAATACCGGGTGAAAATAAGTTCTCCTGCACACATGAAGAAAGACTAAAGTCCACTTAAGGTCTAAGTTCTGGCGGGTTCTCTCGCTGGATACCGAGCCCTGGACGAGCCTGCGGTCACCCTATAGTCCGGGAGAGGTATGTGCTGCAGCGATCCTCATCTCTCTTAAACAGGGACGGTGTTTTGCCCTTTTTTCTGGCTCCTTAAATTATGCAAATGCCTAAGATGTGTGGTCCTTCTTAAGACACTGTGTTTTGCTTGCGGTCTTCATGCGGTATTGAGTGCTTCTACAGTGAATGCACACCATAGTCCACCGCACAACAACTCCTCCCAGAGCCTGAAAAGAGTTCAAAGCATTCAAAAGACAAAAAGGCCTAAGCTGGGGATTTTTATGTACACTGAAAAGAAGAATAAAATATAAACTCCCCTTTTGGGTGGTGTTATAGCGACGGCAGACTCCTAACAGCATTATGTTCGGACATAATGGCCCCCGCCTTGTTTTGTTGTCTTGGGGGTTTTTTCCCCGCTCGCCATATGTGAGGTACGAGCGAGAGCAGTGGTTCTACGACATGAGCCCCTGAATGCTCTTTTTGACACGCCATTGACGAGACAAGGAGCTCAAAAGAGTCTATATTCGATCAGGTTTTTCTGCCTCAATAGGTTATAATCAGTGCTAAAGTATGGAGCACTACACAGAGAAGAGAGCTTCTGAGAGGCCTAATCAGCAGGTTTTCCCCCTGTTATAGCCTCCATCTGAGGCTAACAGGCCCCAGAAGTACCTCCCTCTATTGATTATCTGGACGGGAATTTAAATATTAATACACTGGCCGGCCCGGCTGGCAGACCCTCTAGAGCCGGGCGGCATGGCAAAGCACTCATTCCCCAGATTAAAAACCCCAAAGTTTTTCTTTCTTTTTTTTAAACACAATCCTGCTCTCTTTTCAGCTGGCAGGAGAGAGAGAAAGGCTTCAAGGGGGAGTCGAGAGGAGAGAGAGGGGCCAGAGCTCTGTGTCTTTGCGGGGAATTCAAAGACGATACTTTTCTTTCAGGCGTGGACAGGCTGGAGGGCTCCGCGACGAGGCGCAAACTACCGACGTCTGGACCCGGGTAGCGTCTTCGCTGCCAGACCAAAATATCAGCGCTACGCTCACTGCTAGCCCTAGTGCACCAATTGAATGTAATAACCTTATCAGATAAAATATGATAAATAAATACAAATGCTAACACTGCAGACTGTTGTGTTATGTTTTAGCATGAATAAATGAGACAGACATTAGCTAAAAATAGCATGAACTAGCCCCCTTGTGTTGGCGTGCGGGGCGTATTCTGTGCACCCGTTATTCCAAACATTTGTCTGCTCTGGTCTTTAAATGGGAACGTTTTGGAGCCTGGGGGCCGTTGTCTGAACACAGGAGTCTTAGAGCTGCCCAGGGGCCCAAACTCACCAGTTAGGGGCTCCAATCGACCCCCAACTGAGAGAAAATAACATGAATTCAAAATCATGGTAATTGGTCATTAATGAAACTAGAAGACCATCTACAACATTTAATGTGCATGGACATATTGTTTCACTGTTCCCTTTATAAGTCCGATAAGCTAAATACTGTTATGTAGGAAATATACCAGGAAGAGATCAACAGAACTAATTACAAAGATGGATGCTAAAATGACCTCAACCAGCGTGAGAGAGAGAGACACCGTCCAGACAGACAGAAAAGGTGTCAGATCCCAATGTCAATCTGGTCTTTCCACTTTGAAATTGGGTCCTAAGTTAAACAGGAAGTCCTTGCCTCGCCGCGTGAGACGGACAACAGGGGATGGTAATGAATCCAGAATGACAGTCTCCTTCCTTGATTAACTGGCCGTGGCTTTTCTCTCTAACTATCTTCCAATTAAAATACTCAGTGGTCGTCAAATTAAGAGGTTACGTAATAGTGTAACGATTTCTTCCCCCGCACAAACTTAATTCCCCTCACTGCCTTTCTCAAACTACATGACCAATCTGGCGTCTGTAATATGTGTGAGGTCTAAAAGCACTCCACGAGGCTCGACAAAAGTGATCCCTAAGTGAGTCTGTGTGTCCTTAAAGACATCCGTGGTGCTTCCTCTGTCTGTGGTCACGTTTGTGGCTTTACCACGGAAAGTTTCCACCGGTCGGATCCCCGGCGTCCGTCCTCCCTGCGAGCATTAGCCAGAGCTTACCCTGATTAGCAGAGCTTACTCTCTCGAGGTGAGGGCCATTTTATACACCTTTGGCGCATGATAATGTGACAGCAAAGGCCATTAATGCAGCCGCACAGAGGTCATTAGCATCGCTGCATGGTGCAGAATAAAGCAATCACCTCCTAAGACCGCTGTCTCCGGTGGCTGCGGGACAATCTGTCTCCCCCCATGTGGTTCCCTCTCTACACGTGTAAGGTCAGTTAATGATGCTGGACACCGATGTCCGACCGGTAGAGAGAGCTCACTGTCAGCTGCTTACGCCGCTGAATCAACCACACTTAATCAGTGGCGAGAGACCCCCCCTCCGCCAGGACAAGCCCCCGCGGCTCATCAAACAGGTCGCGTTTTGGATTAAAAAACGTATGTAGTTACGGACTGGATATCGGATGTTGTGGTTGTTGTCAATGAATACACCAACAAAACAGGTGTCCTCGTAACATGACTGCTGAGGATTTTGTTCAATTAAATCCACAGTTAATGTCACTCGTTTATTTTTGTTCATGGTTGCGGGGTAATGTAATAGGTTTTGAAACATAAAACATATTTTATGACACAAGATTATAGGAAACAACACACAACGCTCTCTGATTATGTCTGAGCCTCCGTTTTGAAAGGCTGAAGACCGGAGATGTACATCTGTACATGATTTGTTTTTATTTGTCGATATGTAAAAGTGTGCTAAGAGGTTGGCCAGCCTTGATACAATATCATTCCCATCCCCAGACGCATCCTCTGAAAACATCAAGGTTGTGATTCCATAAAAAAGCAGATTCGTCTTCCAAGATCTTACAACAAAGTTCCTGGTGGAAACCCTACAGGAGCATGTTAGCTTCCCGTTCCCCTCAGAAGAGAGCGGGAGGAGAAGAAGAGACAGTGACAGCTGGGGAACACATGACAAACAAAGTAACTAAAGGAGAACATCACAGCACAACAATACATCAGTGAGGCTGATGTTTCGCTGCCGCTCAGATGGCATCCCAGATATTATTCTTAGAGATGGGTGAAGGATGCTTGCCACCATCCATCATAAAACGATAAACTAGCGCTTCAGGGACAGAGGGAGGGAGGGAAGGAGGGAGAGAGACGGAGGGAGGGAGGGCGAGAGGTGTGTTGGACACTCAAGGGATCTAATTACTAACCCTATTAATCTGTAGTTTGACCCGGTGAGACTGCGGCCCAGACTTAAAAAGAGGTGCTTCCTCAATCCGGAGAGAACAACATGACCGAAAAATAATAATCTTCTGCTCTCTCATCATCCGTCTCCGTAGGAACCACCGTGCGGATTGGCCCGTTCTCCCACACGCTAGCTCGTCCATAGCGAGCTTATCCACTTTTGCTTCATATCTGACGCGGCGTTGCTTTGAAAAACAAACTCCAAAGAAAGCCTCAATTATTTACGGCAAAGAAGAAACGGCGCCCGCTGATGCGGTCAAAGCGCTGTGTAAACGGAGTGTGGAGCGGGAAACGTCTCGCTGAGGATCTGACCCTCTGAATCGAGATCAGTGTCCGGTGGAGGCGGTGTTGCCGTGACGACTCCGCGGCGGGGACCAGACAGATCTAGACACCCGTCTCAGAGAACCGCGGGAGCGATCGGCGGTGCGCGGCCACGTCGGCGAGGCCCGGCGTTCGCCGCTCACTTCCTTCCTTTGGGGAGGCGAGGCCGCTTGTTAGCCGGTTGCTGTCGAGGTCAGCACTTTGCCGAGTCAAAAACAATGTCATGCCTCGGAGGCCCGTGTGTCTCTCTGCCCTTTCTACTGTACTCAATTAAAGCCCCTTCCCCCTCCTCATCCTCATCATCACAGACCGCAGAATAGAGGCGGACATTTTGGAGAAACAGGCAATAGCTTGAAGCCTTTTTTAAAAAGCAAACGGCTAGCAGATGATATGAAAGGTTATGTTTACGTACGGCTCAGTGGAAGGCATATGGATTTCTCATTAGAACACCACTTATGGACAATTTACCAAATGACTTGATAATGTTTTATATATAGAAAGAAATATGTAGGGACTCATATTACTGTAAAGAAAACACTGTGTTTTCATGTAACTTATCCTTAATCCAACTCATGTCTTTGCTTGCCAGAAAGTAGATTTTCTGTTATATTCTAAAAATATTTATTTAGCACCATATAGCCACATTTTGAAGGACAATCCTATATGTATCGTATTTTTGTCAAGCATTTTTTCTGAAGCTAATTCAGATTTTTAACATCCCATTTTGCTTTAATAAATAAATAATACAATATAAATATAAATGTTATTATCAGATACTATTTTCCTGTACAGTGCATCTAATTATGATACATGAGAAAATAAATACCTTGGTACATTATAATCTAAAATAATATCTTTTTTAATTTCCAGCACAACATATGGACTAATTATGCCTCAGAGTGATGTATCCATATCCATGCTTCCTAACATAATAATTATGAATATTGCATCATATGGGTGACTATAATATTCATAATGAGCTGGGGTATGTTTTGTAGTCACCCAGTAGATAACAAAGATCCGTGTGTTCTCTGCTGCCTGCAGGACATCCAGCCAGAGACACGGGTTCTGGGTTCTGGGTTCAAGTCACGACACTCGGACACTCCGTGCCCCATTTCAAACCAACTGGAGAGAGGAGCTGTCCTCTTTGATTCCTCTCCTCAGATGGCTGCAGTATAAAAGGACCGTTATCCATATTTCAGGGGCTGGGGTCCACAAAGGGACTGTGGGATAAAAAGGTAGAAACCTTTGAACTAAACAAAGAGCCATCACCCCTATCGCCATCACATGCTGGCTGCTGCAGCGCTTGTAAAGACAGGCCTCTGGACGTTGTGTTGAGGCAGCGACCAGCACACCGCGTACCGTCAGACAGCCAGGCTGAGCGTCTCCTGTCAAACCCCTTCCTCTGACCCACCCAACCTCCACCACCACCACCACCACCACCACCCTCACCCCAACCAACCCGTATATGCCTGCACCTGAGTCAACCATCTAGGGGCTGCTTTGAATCCACCCAGAGGCAGGCCGCGGAGGACACGGCTGCATTAGGCTGATTAAAGCGTCTGGCAGACAGTGGACACTTGTACCCTTCCAGCTCCAGATGAAAGAAGCGCCATTGTGGCTTCAGTTCCTCTCCTGGTTCTCAGAGAACTCTGCGGTGCTCTTAGAAAGGGTCAACAAAAGAGTGGAGTAGTGGAGTGGAGGCAATTGAAAGCTTCTTTGGCAAATGATCTCTAATTGGCCCTTTCTTCCCCGGGCGGATCAGTGGTATGATTTTGGTGGTGACTGTCGACTTACCTGACATTCTACCTCTAAAAGCTTCTGCTGAGTGCAGATCCTTGAAAGAAGTGACCATTACCTAAACTACACTCGTCAGACGACAACAGAGAAAAATGATTTTGATGGCAGCACTGCCGCTATCACACGGCACACAGGTAATTGAATTAAATTAGGGAGGTTAAGAATATGGTTAAGGTCAAAAATAATAACAACAAATATCTAAGATATTCTTGTAGTTGTATTTTTTTGAAACACGTTATTTTGTTAGGCGGTCCGATTCCGAGCGTCGGTCTAACATCTCGGACGCGCTTCGCTGGCGCGCCACACAAAGGGTTTGAGATACTGAAACGCTCCTTCCTTAACCGTCGCAAAACACCCATCTTCATCCCTGCCGTCGGCGTGACAACGTGTCAGGCGGGCCGACCGCTTCCTTTCATTACCCGCGTTCTCCGAGCAACACGACGTGTTCGACTTTGGGAAGGGGAAATCAAGTGAGACGCTGACAGTTTTATTCTAGTAGCGGCGAGGTGGAAACAATAGGGAGAGGGGGGGGAAAAAAACAACAACAGCGAATAAACAAACAAACAAACGCAGTGTGCTAAGCAGCTGCTCCTGGTTGATAGCGGTATGAAAGGGCGCGGTGATCAATGCCTTCTGGGTTTTGATAACACGTTCGCTCGCTCCTCAGACAAATGATGGGAATACTTAAGCGGAGAGGGGGGCTCGCGATCTGCCAAATATGCTCCAAATTAGCCTTCAAGAGCGACTCTCTCTCTCTGTGTACACCGGAGCTGCATGAGCAAATAACGGGCCGGAATAAATTAGCTTTGGATGTCAGCCGTGATCGCAGGAGCCCTGTTTTCTGTTTTGTTACGTCCTCTCCGCCCGGCTGCCGGATGGCTGGATATGAAAGCGTTCTCTACGTTCGCAGGTCCGCTACGCCACAGCTGTGGCCCCCCCGTGATTGGCTGGCTCCGCAGGCCGCTGCGAAACCTCCACTGCTGTTGTGTTGG
>OMKP01047334.1:0-11975 GCA_900302375.1 Bathygadus melanobranchus | reverse complement strand
GAATAATATACAGTAACAGGATTGTGGTTGTGTGGGATTCGACAGGTCCGATATACGATGACAGTCGGTTTAAAGTAGGACAGGAATAGTTTATTAGTGAGAAACGGAGAGAGCCTCATAGCCGACTTGTCTGTCTCTTTCGGAGGAGTTTCCTTGAATAACAAGTGTGTGTTTCAAACTCTAGGGCCCGGGCCTTTGGCTCTCTGAAAAAGCGCATGAATCATTGATGCTTTACGAAGCTCTACGGACGTTATCGTGACAGTTGAAATGTGCAAACTGTGCATAATATATGTATACAAGATAATATATAAGTGTATGTAACCCGCTACATATACCTACCTATTAAAAAATACATCATCTTGAATTAAAAAGTGTGTCATGGGTATTGCAGCAGTGGTGAAATAGAATCAGATATGTGTTTACTCATGGTAATATATTATATACATATATATATCGTTTTCATTTATTTAAATGTATTTAGATCAAGAAATGTAGTACATTTCTTTGTAAAATGTATAGCATCATTTTAAACAACGGTGGATCACACGTCATATATGTAACCCCAAATATGCAACATAATCTGGAAAACAGTTTAGTTCTCCGTTTCATCAGGGCCTCAATTTATGTACATCATATTTTTAAGTAGAGATGGATGAAAAGGAATCCTATTTGAAACCCCCAAAAATGCATCATAGCATGAAAAACTGTTTAGTCTCTGCGTTTTACAAGGGCCTCGATTTACTGCAGTGTCTCTGCTGGGATTTCAGTGTGTATAAAATGGATGAAGGGTTTCGTTTCTTAATCCAGAGCACATTTTTGTGGTGTGTAAAGTCATCTCATATGAGCAGCCATTGTCCTTTTGGCGCACCGTTATTTCAAATATACACCAGCCGTAGTTTTGAAATAACAGTTAGGGAAAAAAACGCATCTCCCATGACTCACATTAATTAAGCGGTGAATTAAAGTCAGATGCAGCACTGTAATGGAGCTGGCTGCATGTTGTTGTTGGAGGCTTTTTTTAACCCACTTTTGGACTTCATTTTCAGAAATAAACAAGCACAGATTGAAACAGTTGCACGGTATACTAACACAGAGGAAAACAACCAACAACTTTTCGCACACCGAGAGAATTTATTTAAATGTTTTTTTTTTTGTGTAGCTCGGTTTGGGCGTTAATAGTTTCACTTATATTTCACAAGCTCACAGGTTTACCTTGTCTTTTATGAGTCTGCTCGATGAAATAAAATACAAAAACAGCCGGTATTTTCTCAAGTGCCATTTACCGTGACAGAGATTGAAAGTACACATTGTGAAAGACCACAATTCTGCTAAAGCTATCACAGTGGTTTATAAGTAGCTCGGTAAGCTAAAGTGACCATACGCCATTTATGGTCAGGTCACAAACTTTCCCGTGCTCACGGATCAACTGATATTATACTGTTGGTATTTTATTATTCTGTATCTCCTTACATCCGTCTTTCCCTCCCTCTCTTTATCAGCAATCCATGACCATGACATTTTTTAACCTTGTTAAAAAATGCTCGAGGTCGAGGCTTATTATAGTTTTAACTGTGTATTTAGTGAAATGTGTAGTTACAAATATATGTTTATGCGTTAATATATATATTAATGCATACATATCAACATGTAATTTAACAATTACATATTCATTTTATAATATTAACACGTACATTGAAAAGCGTATCATTAAAATAGTTCTGTAGTTCAGTAACGGAAATAAGCTAGTAAACTGTGTTGGGTGCTGTCATCCACCGACACACTAATCCCTGACCAACGCACAACACTTCATTAAACAGAGTACAATGCAAGCCAAACTCTGGGCTAAACTCTGTGTATTCAAACCCCCGGTTTCAGGAGTGAAACCGAGGGTTTGGAACTGTCTCAGAACAGCACATACAGAAACTTTCCAGCCACAAACATCACAGTTTCCAGGCAAGCAGAGTATGGACCCAGAGAAATGGTGTTGTTCAGAAAAGACCCGTGTTTAAGGTTCACTTTAATAGCTACGGATGAAATTCCCCCCAGTATGGAGAAATTGTGATATTTTGGGCACCGAGTTGATCCACTCGTCCAACATAAGGTAGATTTATTTTTTAATCTGTGTTATTTTTAAACGTGTTTCATTTACAGTTAGTTTTTTCCCTTTCTATTCCATATAATAAACATAAACCAGACATAACTACTGTGAAATACCTAATGGTATTATGATGGAGATCGCTGTGTAAACACGACTGTGTTATTAAACTCACTCACTGACTTTACAGTTATTGCTTTTATTCATATTCTTATATATGAACATGATTGCATCTGAAATGAAAAAAGAAAAATCACATTAATTCCTCGACGTGGAAATGTAATCTTTCAATTGGTGGCGGACACAGTTCTCTCTTTGTCAGAAAGCTAAGGTTTGGTTTGAGGTTTTGGGTGAACGGTATTTGACAGTTGGCCTGACGGCAGGGCAATGCTGAATTCCCTGCAAAATATGCAGGAAACAGATTAAGAGGGGGAATAAAACCACATTATTTAAAGCCACACATTATTGATTTGGCATGAGGAAATCATCATTATTCACATCTGTTTCCCAGAACTAAGTAACCAAGACACTGATGGGGAAAGTCATGTTGCATGGATGTAGCACACCTCACTTTAAAGAGCCATTCCTCACCAACAACAATGTGTACACTGTTACTTACATTAACACATATCCACAAATGTATAGAAAATTAAAAGTCCTTGATAAATAAAAACGTTGAAACTCTCACGCTTGGGATGACGTTGCATTTTCACGACAACAACAACAACAAATGCATCATTTAATTCACATCATGAATAATCAATGTGATAAATACACCGTTGTGTGATCCACCACAGACAAGACTGCCTTCTTTCATCACCGTGAGAGATATGATGTGATGAGTGCTAAGACACACTTGCACTGCTTTAGTTTAGATGTCAGAAAGTATAAGACTTCCATTCATGAAGAAGAGGCGGGAAAAAAACCTCACCAAGAAGACTAAACTGTGTGTCGACGGCCCCCGCTGTTCCAGAATACAAAATGAAACCAATGAAGCAATTTCCGGCGTGACTGATGTGGCCCTTTTAGATTGCCGTTAGAAATGTCAGATATGAATCTAGTGGCTCTTTAAAAAGTGGCTCTTAGAGTGATCTCCGCCCTCGTATAGCTGCGATAGCAGCGATTCAGCGAGGTGATAACTGGGATGGGGGTCAGATAAATGAAAAGCCAAATGCATTTGATTTCACTGCTGGCTGAAAAAAAAAAAAAAGCTTTGCTCTTTACATTGGGTGTTGGTCTGGGAGGTGGCAGAGCTAATGTGGACAGAGTTGATTGGACGATAGTTGCATGCATAAACACCAGGCCGGAGTTGATTGGACGAGTTGATTCACATCACTGGATGAAGTCTAGGAAGGATTACGAAGGATGCCCTGGCCCTGACCCTGAAGTTGTCAGCAGAATAGAATATGGCTACCAGATTATTTAGGTCATGGGTAGACATTAGCCGCTCTTAATTACAGGGACGATAACAAGAACAACTCATTACCCAGTAGACAAATGAAGGGAATAATAATTTTCTTCATGAAATAAATCAAATCAGGTTTATTGGTGACAACCTCGCTGCACATTTGAACCAAAAAACATTAACTTTGTCTCTTCAAACCGGGACTGTAGTTGAGTGTGAAAGGACGAACAACTGAATGAATTCATGAACGTGTGAATAAATAAAATATTACAAGAATGAACGGGGCTGCATGGATGAATGAACGCACAGAGGGATGGATGGATGAATCGAGCATTGTGGGAACGCTTGAGACTGAAAAATAGCATGGGGGTCGGTTGCCATGGCGTGCATACATTCTGTGTATGTGTGGTCATCGACTTGGGTGTTCATTTTCATCATAACGACGTCTTGCTTAATCGTCGAGGCAGATTTTTGAAGAATGTGTTTAGCTAGCTTGTTTTATCACAACCACAGAACGAGTTGCATAGCCGTCTCTTTTCCCTGCTGAGCGTTGGCAAGGAATAGCTTTTGATCCTTTGGATAAAATGTACATTCAAGAATGTGCCTAGTTGCTATGGTTATACTATAGATCCATTGTTATGGTAAACTACAAAGCTTTGCTTTACAGTTTTCAGCACATATGCATATATTTTATATATATAGATATATGGGTATATGGCTATATATATATATATATACAAACACCACGACACCACAATATCGAATTAGAATGACAGTAATTAAGGGCAGCCTCGTCAGCTCAAAATACAGTGTACCATAACTCAGGGTTACCATGGCAATCAGAGGCTAATAAGCACAAAATGTTACCTCTGTTGCTGTTGCCGGGCTTGTTTTAAATGAAATCATCTTCATCAAGTCAACCTTAGGGACCTTGTGATTATGGTGGATTGGAATTAAGCCTGGGTGTAGCTTCTAGAGATAGACAATTAAGGTACGACCCATCGCAACCAAGGGTGTATAAGAATGAGTGTGCAGCTGGTAAAGCTAGCAGTGTACCTCATCAAACCAGCAGCAGATAGCTTACCACGGTCAGCGATGTAGTCCACCACTGCCAGATATCTGAGCAGTTGTCTGCCTGCAGCGCTGGCCGTGCTGTGCCCATCCCTGGGTGACTTCCCTGCGTTAATTTGGTCCAAATTAGCTCAGATGGAAGATGTGGCACTTCCTCAGTGACTGATTTGTTTTTTTCCCCGCATTCTGTGTGCAGGCGGTGGTCGTGTTTTGAATCCTGCTGCAAGAGATGTAACGTAGCGTGTGTTGCTGTAGAGCCTTTGTTGGGGGCATTATGAATTCATGCTGTCAGTGGATTTGATGAATGGCATGGCTTCAATGTATGCCCACACACACACATACACACACACATTATGTTGCTCACAGACACACAAACACATTAATGTGTATTTAGGGATGACACACACACATACACGCACAGACACACACTCGCACTAGCATCAATTTTAACACATGGACAATTGACCCTGAATGATCTTGTGTGCATGGTGCAGTGTGCTCCACTGAGCAGCAAATGGAACAAGCAGCCCATGTATTAGTGATAAGCAGGAACAGGTGTGCTGGAATGTTAGCAGACGAGCCTCCTGGGCTAACGAGCGTCTCACCTCTCCTGGCTCTCACCTAATCCTTTCCCTTCCCCATCTTTTTCTCTCTCACTCTCTCTCTTTCTGTCTGTCATGTTCTTGCTCTTTCCCTCTCTCTGTCTCTCCCTTGCTTTCACGTCCTCTCTCATCCTCTCACCCCCATCATCCCTCGCTCCCTTCCATCCTGCCATCTGTCTCATTCTCTTCTAAGTCTTTCTTTCTCTCCTCTTCTCTCTCCCTCTCTTTCTTGCTCTCTTGCATCCTCTCACTCCCTTAGTTTCAATGTTTTGCTCTCCATCTTTTCCTTTTCTTGGTTTATCTCTTGTCTTCGCCTGTCTCATTGCCTCTTTTTATTTCCATCCCAACACACACACACACACACACTCCCTCTTTGAATCTCTCTGATTTCCGTTTTCTCTTGGAGATATGCCTTAAAGCATGCCATCTCGCACATTTAAATGTACCACCTGAAGTTAATGAAACTGGTAGAAACCATATGTTCTTGTCATGCCGTTGGAACATAAAACACCCCCCACCCCCTCCCTGATGAGTGTTTTGCTGTTAAAGCGATGCAGTCACGACGCAGATTAAAAATATAACATTCTTCTCGGGTTCGGCCGGTGAGGCACGTCAACTAGATTACATGGCTGTGCTGCGGGGTGCAGAGTGTATGAAAAAGGCGTGATCTTACTCTGACATGCGAATCATGGATGTGAACGTGTTGGAGCAGTAATGAATGTCAAGAAGAAGAAGAAGCGCTAGACGCTCATTAGTTGCATGCTGAACGTGTGGGTGCAGTACATAATAGTTTCTCTGTATGCAGAGTTGAAATTGAGGTTAAAGCATTGGCATATGCCCGGTGGAGAGTCGTGTCAGTTTCCTGTGCATTTGGGTAAATACTAATTACTATTTTAGTATGACCATGTTGTCCAAAGCGAGTTACAGTGAATTCAGATCCGTGTCATTGAGGAAGCAGGTTGGGGTTATGCTGTGGAAAAAATTGGGAATCAAACCCAGTAGCAGTAGTAGTCGAACCAGAGTGGGAAATATGGGGGTATGAAGGGGTCTCGGACCCCCTGAAAGCCTCAACAGCAACATTTTGGGGGGGTCTCTGGAAAAATGTTTGGAAAAATTATTTGTCACTTTAAAAAGAATTTAAAAGCGTACTATGTCCACTATTCATCTAACTATAATTAGAGGAATCTCTATATGTATGTATGTTTGTCCTTCAATTTTCTCGACAACCAATCATCCGATTGACTTCACACGTTGTGGGTGTATTGCTGAGGACCCGAGGAAGTGTAGTGTCCACAGTTTTTAACGGTTCCCAAGAAAGCTCCACAAATCCACACGCTCGATGCCAAGGAACGCAACTTGTGTTTGGAGCAGAGTAGAGCGGTCACAAACTGGGTAAAATATAGGATTTTATACCCGTTTTCTCGAAATTACGGTCTTATTTTAGTAACAGTGACAAAAATGTGTTCTTGCGCTCACATAAATCGGCTCCCTCACGCCGCCAAGTGGCCAGCTCAGGAGCTGCCACTGGTATTGAGTGTGTGTAAGACTTCAGCATAATACTACAGCACCCCTCGATTGCCACTTGGTATTTCCCTCACTGAGTGGAACACTCTTGCCACTGCACTATTCTGAGCCCAGCTTCCTGCCTCCCATGCTGTCTGGGTCTCCTTATATTTAGGCCTGTCACAATAACTACTTTTGTTGGGCGATATATTGTCCAAGAAATAATTGAGATAAACAACATCTTCTCATTTTTAGACCATTTTATGCCGCTGATATATAATAATAATAATAATGTGAGTACACCCTTTCAAATACCAATGAACTTGTAATTCTTAAAAATATTCATCCATCCATCCATCCATGTGCACTATTGCACGTGTTTTTATTAACGGTTGTTGGCAGTTATCATTAGGGATGGGAAGAAATACATGGTCCAAATCTCAACGAGTAGCCTACTCATGTACTCATTTTGTGTGTATTTTATACAGGCTTTGCATTACATTCACACTGGATGTAGTTGTGGAAGCTAGCAAGATAGGCCTACACTTCTAAACAGTGGTTTTAATGTAAGTATCCATTTTAAGTGCGTTTTATTTAGGTCATTGTTTAGGGCAGGGTACTTTGTAATTCACCTGTTGTGTAGAAATATTGACTATTGAATATGACTCTATAGAGAGGTGCCGCTGCTCACCGGCTTTGCTTGGAAGCTGTCTCCTCGGCAGGTATACTCTGCTAAATCGTGTCTTTAGTTCCCCACGTCAGATCTGTCATTTGGAGCGTGAATATATGTTTAATATCCAATATCTGACGTAATCGCAACCTATTTGGGGGTGGATCTGGTGCACTTTGTCCCGACTCCGGAGATGGTCCATCTTGGGTGCAACTCGGCACAACTCAACATGGCGTGGTTTGACTCAGCACGGCCAAAAGTGCCAAAGTAAAAGCCCCAAAGGTTGACACACCGTTCATGTTAATGGAGCCTCCTCTCTCATACGGCTTGAAGCCTAAATGTTCCCACACCGGAGCTGTGGAGTGCGGCTTTGAAACCAAAACGTTCTGGTTGGAATTATGCAGTCCTGGGGAAAACTATGCTATTAAAACACCTATTAGCCTAGCGTAACACGCTATCTTCACCTGTCGCTGTCCACTCTGTGCGCTGTGTGTGTGGAGGAGCTGCCTGAGCCCGGCCTCTGACACAGAGAGCAGACGAGAGGACAGAAGCAGCGCGAATGGCTAAAATGTGGGTGACAATCATTCTTGTGTAAACAAACATGGCAAACAACGGGCAATATCGAGGCGACCAAAAATTATCGAGGTCATGTCCATATATCGTAAGATAAGTCCATAACATAATTATCGTGACAGGCATATGTATATCGCCTTTAATAGCTAAACGTTAGGACTCCGCCACCGGTGGCCTGACACCCATAAGGGTCATTCATTACAGGGTCTAAGGCCTGCGTACAGCTGACAGATTCATGACCAATGGCGGTAATCTCAGCATGGTCATTAGTTATATAGGAAAGTTCCTACCACTTAAGCACCACATGTTAGCGCCCAATATGGACACACACTTTGGACCCTTTATTGTAACTTTTGACATTTTACTGGACTTCCTTTTTCAAAGCCCTTTCAATTATAGACGCGAAGTTCCTGCTGCTCTTGTGCTCTTGAAAATCATAGCTTTCGAGTGTGCACACTCTATTTATGGTAGACGATTGCATCCAGAACATATGCACAGTCTTAAAAGGTCTTCTCGCCCTGAGAAAACTGCGTCATTACATTTTATTGCTTCAACTGATATTTTAATTGGGTTCCTGTGACTTCACACAAAGAATTGTATACCTTTCATAAAGAAGTAAAGGATTCTGTGTCAAATTATAAACAAGTCAACCCTAATTTCTCTGTTTCTGTTAATTATTTGTTTTAGTTATTATAAATATCATTATTGCAGCTTTCATATTATTGGCATATTCTATTCCTAACACAAGTGCTCACATTAACCAAGCTTCCATAAAACCTGAAGAAATATTGGTACAATATGCCACTTAAAGCTCTATTATATTCCTACTTAACAAGGTTCTGTTGAGTTTGGGGTTTTATACTCGTGTAAAACCCACTGTCGGTAGGAAGATTCCCACAGATGCCGTTGTGTCAAATGAGGTCCTTATGGAGAAGTCCTCATAATTACAAAGTCCTCATAAGGTACTAACGTGTGTGTGTGTGTGTGGCTGAAAGCATTCAAGTCAGCGTGTGATGTGCTTCTGCTCTCCTGACAATTCCTATGTATTTACTACACTTGGCAAAGAACTGGCGGTCATATTTTTACAGCCTCAAAAAGGGACTGAGAGAACAACATAGCAATTACTGTCGATTTCCTGTACAATGCTTCCAATAATTCCTGCCGCTGCCTTCACTTCTGCTTTGTTGTTCTTGTCCTGTGTTCTTTATCGATTCATAATTTTATGTTAATGATGCATGGACCTTTTTATGTGAAGGCTTTAGGTTCAGCCGTGACATTCAGACGTTGGCTTTCCGTCACTTTTTCTTTAATGGATTTAATATCATTTTAATATGCAATACTAGAGAATTTTCCAAAGCCGGTTTGCAAAAAAATGATTGGGGTTGTTATGAATTGAATCATTCTTGGATTGCATTTCTTTCTATAATTATTTCCTTCTTAATCCCTTCACTCTCTGTCTCTTTCTCTCACAGCCCACACTAAAATCAAAACAAGTATTTGTATTAACAAGTAGAGAGAAAGAGAGAGAGTGCGAGAGAGAGAGAGAGAGAGAAAGATATGGGTTTCTCCCATCTCTGTCCAGAAGCAGGAAATGCATTATGGTTAATTTTCCCCTCCAAATGTATCCACAGGGTGACATCAGAGTGGCCTGTTGCATGCTGGGTAGGGCCAACGGACCGCCACACACTTCTGCACAACAAGGGGCGGTGAGGTTTTGCCGACAGTCCATTAAAATCCATGGCCGTGTCTCCCGGCAGAATTTTCACACAGCACACGCGGATGAAAGCCAAGCCAGTAATGACAAACAAATGAAGGCGGGCTACAGGGAGATGGAACCTGCAGATGTGGTCTGCTGTCCGCTTCCCCACATAAAAGCCGTGGCCACCACCAGATTGAATTACAGTGCTCATTTGCGCTTCAGCACCAGGGGCTCCTCTTTCATTGGGAGAGGCCCGGGTTAGCCGGACAAAAGATCCACTTTATGAGCCCTTTGCTTTACATGGAGAGCAGATGCTCGGCTAGGTGAGCTTTCCACACCTCAATGGCTCCTTAAACCCCCCCCCACCCCCTATCAGTGAGCAAGCTGCTCCGACATCTCGTGTCCTGGTGTGTTTGTGCTCTGTGTTTGGAGGTGAGGCCTCTTCACAATGGCCCACCATTTACATTTACATTTAGAGCATTTACATTTACAATTGACGCTTTTATCCAAAGCGACTTACAAAAGAGTAACACATTTGTCGAAAGAGGGAGACAACAATATATCGCTGAAGGTAGAGTGCAATTAGAACAGAACAAGTTACAAGCATTCCTGGTTGCCAGGTCAATAGAGCAAGTTTACAAACTTACAGTTGCTAGGTTGGCTCCTTACTGTACAACAGCAGGTAGCCAGCCCACCGACATAGAAAAAAGGAGTCATCTCACGACAGACCAGCGGCAGCAGTCAAACATCGCCCGGGAGATTCAATAGACTAATCCACTCCATACGGCATGTCCAAGACCAATTAATGCGCTTTTTTGATTTTTAATATAGTTGCTTTCGTTAATTTAGCTCATTAGTCATCGACCAGAATTTGCAATCATCGGATGAATCATTTCCTCATTCACAACATCGTGGCTTGTTTATAGCGCCAGAAGCCGCGGTGTACGTAACATCTGCGCCTCTTGTCAGCAGTCTGAGTCACCTAAAGGTGAAAGCACACTATGGAAAGACACCGTTTTATCCACCGAACTCTACCCAAAAGAAAGTGTGCGTACTCGAAATTTAGGGCTAATGGCTGACGATGTCATCAGGGAAAATGAAGGAGGTCATTTGTTTTGATGGTTGAACATTAGCCTCTGACAGTAGGAGGGGAAGAATGTAGTCTGTAGTCTCGGAAAGGGGAGCGCGTGGCATTTACCTCATTAACTGACGTCCGCTCCAGATGAATCACACCTTGACTGGTATTTTAAGAACTATGCCGTAGCGCCACTGGCAGACAAGACGAGGATGAACGCCATTGGCTAGTCTAATTTTAAAACAGTTCTTTCATTCTTTCAGTGGTTTGCATGGAAACACCTGACAAACTAGCTGGCTTTAATGAAGATGACGTCCCAAAAGAGATTGTTTAGGGAGATCCAATTTGGCCGAATGAATGGGAGCCCAAGTGAGACAAGAGCTGTAAGTAATTCTTTACTACGTGTGAAAACCTTACAAAGAAAACGACTGAATGAATGGACAAGGAAACAGGTGAACAAAATCACGGATATTCTGATGTTCATAGTATGGGTGTCTCAGGTGTGAAAGCACTGTGCAAGGGCCATGAAGAGGGGAAAATACAAATGTATTGGTAAAGCTGGAGGTTTGCATATGACTTGATTCTTTTGGATTCGGTAACCGATCAAATCCTGAGCTTGTCCCTTTCAGCGTCCGATGCAGAATCTGGATCGGATCATTTAAACAGGCGAATCATACCCTCTACCTCCGAGGTGTGTGTGTATGGCCCTGACCGAACCGCGCTTATCGAACAAAGCACGAGCGCCATAAACCCGGAGAGAGGTGGCTGATAGGGCCTCGTTTTAGTGCCAATAACTGACAAGCAGGCAGCAGGCAGTTGAGGATTTAACCCCCTAATTACACTTGGCTAACAAGGGCCGAATAGCAGCCTGTGATAGGGACCCACCACCCCACTGTGTTCCCCATCCGTGACTGCAGCAGCAGCCTCGCAAGCGCCGCGCTATCAACGGAAACGCACTTCATCTCCTTACCCATTTGACTCCCCTCCATCCCCCTCGGTCAGGCAAGTGTGAAGGGGAGAGCGAGGGAAGGGGAGAGATGAATGACGACTTTGCGCTTACCGTCGCAGCTCAACAGATTTCAGGGTTTACGGGGGAAACGGCGTCGCGTCGGACCGCCGGCGCGTCGAGGCTGTCGCGGTGGTCGAGCTAACGACTTATACCGCCACTTATAACCCTCCCTCTCCTCCTCCTCCTCCTCCCTCCTCCTCCTCCCCTGCCCCCGGTGGTGGTCGTATAAATGTGAAATGGAATCATCAAAGCCCCAATCTGTCACATGGGGTC
>OMKP01047332.1:0-11899 GCA_900302375.1 Bathygadus melanobranchus | reverse complement strand
TAAAATACATATATCTCAAGCCTACTGAAGGCATGCGAATTTCAGCAATGCATGGTTATAGGAAATAGGAATAAATTAATGAAATAGATCTAAATAATATATTAATTTATTTTATAATTTTATTTATAGATTTGTCATAATGATCTTTCAATTAATTTACATGTACACACTTGTGCAATTCATTGCTTACATCTAAGCTAATTTCTCAGAACAGAACAGTAGATTAATTTATACATAGGTATTTCATCTTCAGAGATAAACTCTACAAACTCCAATGTCTCCAATGCCACCGTAGTTGAAAGATACAAGACAATCCAATACTTCTATTGTGTGAACTTTCTGTTTAAACACAGCAGTTCAAACTACAGTTCTAGTTTCTTTACTAATTTACTATTCAGTGTAAATATAGCTATGTCTTTTCGACATCAAATATAGCGTTTCTGCTCAACAGCCCATGAAAGACTTCTATGTTGGGTCAAGATGTCTTAGTACAAACTCACCATCTAAACACAAGACACTCAGTTAAGAGTGCTCTACATTGTGTCACAGTATTGCTGGCATTAATGTGCTGCGTATTGATATCAATAACAACCATAGTTTTCCATAGTCCTGTGTGTGTTTATGTTTAGGCAGAATTAAGCTAAATGTTTAAAATGTTACAAAAATAAAATGATCAGGAGGAGCAAGAAGTAAGTATTTGACTGCTATAGTTTGGGTTTTGTGTGTACAGAGAGACGATTCAATACTGTTCCGTCAGTCGCTGAAAGACAGGCAGACAATCTGCCTCACAGGTACATTACAAAACATGATTCATAGTGTTTTCATATCCGCACAGAGTCGTACAAGGCATTCCCGGGAGGGGTGATATGTGAGGGACCCTGGCTGCCCGCATGTACCTGCCGGGAGAGGAGAGAGGTATGTCTGGGTCGACGGGAGAAAGAGGTGGTGGGGGGCACCTTTTCAAGCTGCCAGCCTATACATGCCTTAAAAACCCCAAAAAGCTGATCTCTCACTCGCAGTGCTGAAAACCTGTCTGTCCACAGGGTAGACGGGGGCCTTTTTAAGAGTGAAAAACATCATGGCTGACATGGGTATTTTGGAAGGTGGGGGCTTTGACATACTGTTTGAGGAAAGGCTGATTGAGAGCCAGAAGTTGCATGCCTTTGGCAGTGACCGTGAGTGAACCTCGTTGGTGTTTTTTTTGTGTTTTGACTTTCCGCAATGCTGAGTTCCGCACCAGCGGCGCGCTAACTGACGCCCCATCAGGGCTGCTGCCAGAACAAACCGGCTCGGCCGTGCACATCTTTCACCCGCAGTCTGCACGAACAGGACACGCACACACGCTCGGTCACTCAATCGACTGAAACGACATGCTACAGACCTCGTTATCACAGAGGAATGGCTTGCCAGAGGAGGTTTATTGCAGAGCTGGGCACACTAAGAGCACACGTTAAGCAATAGAATGCGGCGAGTTATCAGATGAGAAAATTAAACGTATCTCGCCAAAATTATGAAGAAGCGTCCATTGAGAATCTTTTGAAAACACTTTGCTGGTGATGTGAAGGTGCGATGTGTCACAAACCGGCACGACCATGACAAAAGAGGGAGACGCAACAACCAAGCCAAACCAAAATATAACACTGGTGTGTGTAATCGGTCAGATCAGCAGGTCGGTGTAGGTGGGTGCGTGAGTGGAGAAGTGTGTAAAGATCGTATGATGCAGCAACACAGGCCAAACGTCAACCAAGAACCAAAGGAGAGAGAAGCAGCGACGGAGCTCCAAGAGGGTTTTTAAAGGATTCACTGGTCCAATTGCTGATGAACTCGAGGTGTTGCTGTTTTGTTGATCCGTGACCTGCAAAGAAAGCAGTCACACAAACCAAGTAACATGCAGACAGGGCAGAGAGGGTCGTCACCATGCGTTAACATTTCAAGGCTTGTTCAGTTTTTTGTGTGCATATTTTCATATAAATCGTTCAAATTTAGTTATGTTTTATGAATGCAGCATATCGGGGAATGCTGTTATAGTCAGGGCTGGTTTCATTATTTTGGAGTAGGTAGGCCCTACTGTTGTACTACTAAGTATACTATTCAGTAGTTTTATATTCCACTCAGGCTTTATTTCTTGACTTTATATTAAAGTCAGTTCCAGAACTGTTCACTAGATGGAGATATTTCAGCTTTAGTCAAAGTATCAAAGTTTATTTATTTATTTAAACTGTTTGACCCTGAGAAAGACACATTAAGCTACAGTAAGGTGAATTTTGAGTTTGAGTTTGACAAATCCACGCAGAAGCTAATACAGAAATTAAGTATGAATGAGGACCAAAACGACCCCCAAATTTAAAAATAAATCCTAGAATATGACATTTCCATGCTATAGATAGTTAAATGAAACAGACAAGGTGTGTAGGCATGCATATATATTTTAGAGAAAAATGTTGATTGTGGTCATCCCATGGCTCAGTTGGTCCCCCTCTGGAATGGTAAATGGACTGCATTTATATAGCGCTTTACATTTGCCTCACATTCACCCATGGCGGTGTCAACCATGCAAGGTAACAACCAGCTTGTCGGGAGCAGTTAGGGTTAGGTGTCTTGCTCAGGGGCACCTCGACAATTAGCTAGGCAGAGCCAGGGATCGAACCAGCAACCTTTGCGGTTGCCAAACAACCGCTCTACCCCCTGAGCTACTGTCGCCCACTTGGAACTGGAACCCACTTACGGGTCACAACCCACAATTTGAAAACCACTGGAGTACACCATTTGCTTTCATGTGTTTTCAGTTTGTGTATTGGTGTGTTGACTTTTTGCGTGTATAACGTTGTGTGTTTGTGAGTTTGTCTATGTGTGTGTTTGTGTGTCTGTTATTCATTGCAGGCACAGAGAGGCTATGGCCCTAACAATGCCACCATTGTATCTGGTGTGTGTGTGTGTGTGTGTGTGTGTGTGTGTGTGTGTGAGGCCCGGAGGATACTACTAGGGCCGTCACAGCACTTCCTGTCCCCCTGGTCCCCATGTCGTGGGGGTCAGGAACACAGATGGCTGAATGTGCTCCACAGTCCTCTTTGGAAACAGCCCAGTGGCAAAGGTCACCACACACACAGCCCCTTGTTGTCCCCAGAGACCAGCGATGGCGCATCACTGTACAATATGTTAGTTTAGCTTGTTGCGCTAGTTGAGCTCGATAAGCTAGTTTAGTTTGATACGCTAGTTTAGCTCGATACGCTATTTGAGCTCTATACGCTAGTTTTGCTTGATGCAATAGTTTAGCTCAGTACGCTAGTTTTGCTCGATACGCTAGATTAGCTCAATATGCTAAGATACAGTGCAGATCAGAAACAAAAATGATTTTCAACTGATTATCATTGAGCACAATTACAGTTTGATATAATGCACATTTCAGACAGGTTACATGACAAATTCTCCTTATTGTTCCCCTTCAGAATGCACATATTGTGTAACATAATGTATTTGAATGTATCTACTACACTCGTTAAAGATCTTTTTGTCCTTTTTCAGATATTAAGATGCAGAAGGACACGGGATACCAAAATAAAGCCAGTCTGTCTGATGGCCATTAACATCTGGAACAGAGCTGCCAACAGAACAGCCCAGTCAGAGAGAGAGAGAGAGAGAGAGAGAGAGAGAGAGAGAGAGAGAGAGAGAGAGAGAGAAAGAAAAGAGAGAGATGGAGAGAAAGAGAGGGAGATAGAGAGTGAGTAGAATGTATTGAGCATGACAGTCCGACACGAGACAGAAGATGGGAGAAAATGAAAAGTTTGGGGGATTTGTTTGAAGGTGCAGGCGTGGAACCGAGCCAATTGTAAATGAACAGCGTTAACTCAAAGAGTACAAAATAATATTCATTAATATCTCAAGAGAATTCTAATCAACCAGTGGGAAATCATCACTGTCATGTGGATCTACCCTTAGTGGCCTACCGTCTTTTAGAAGAAATCCAATCCATTCTCAACCAAACAGGTAATAATAACAAAGCTTTTTTCTGCAGATGGATATGACAGTCAGGCTTGCTTGAAGAATGTCATTGAACATAAAATACCAATTATTCTGTGTTATTTGAATATTCAGTCAAATTATGCAGTACCCAAATAACTAAATAGGCTAAGAGTTTCACCCTTGTAGCAATTTAAATATGTTGAAATTAAGTCTTACAAATGTACCTGCTCTAAATGGCACACAGTGATGCTCCTTGTATTTCTCTAGAGTCTATATGTTATGTCTCTACATCTCTATCCATATATATATATATGTGTGTGTGTTTATGTGTTTATGGTCTGCAGGGACATTAAGAGAGATGAACGTGATGAACGTTGCAGCTGTTGTCCTGGTGACCATGAGCTGCTGTGCCTGTTCACCAGCGGTACATGCCCCCAACAGGACAGGTAGAGTTACTACAACCAAGAACAGATTTATTCCTAACTGGAATGCACTATTGTATGTCCTATTTTAAAACTCCTCACGACAAGTGTGCATATTATGGCATTTAATGATAGACTTATCACGATCAAATTAATTATTAAGAACATAATCTAAACAGTTATTAATATGAGAAAATATCAAGGTGGTTTTCTTTTAACAAACTTGGCTTGTAAAACCTAAGCAGGAATGTGTCTTGCTAAAAGTACAAGAAGAAAAGATGTAATAAGTGATTTGTTATGATTCAACATTCACAGTAAGAGTCATGTAGTCATGTACACTGTGGACATGTCCCAGTCACTTTTTAAAAGCATAATTTATTGAAAAATGTGCTCATTTTTACGCTTTGAGTAAGGTTTACTTGCACAATAAGAAAACATACAATGCAATGTAAATATAGAAGACAGAAATGTGCTATCTACTCTGAACCCGGCTAAATCTTTTTGAAGACAATACTTTTTTCATAAATGGATGGTGAATGGATTGCATTTATATAGCGCTTTACATTGCCTCATATTCACCCATTCATACACCAACGGTGGTGTCAACCATGCAAGGCAACAACCAGCTCGTCGGGAGCAGTTAGGGTTAGATGGCTTGCTCAGGGACACCTCGACACTTAGCTAGGGGGTCCCGGGAATCGAACCAGCAACCTTCCAGAACCACCAGATCCACAACCGGTCCACCTCGTGAGCTACTGGCGCCTTTCATCTGAGCTGTTATGTCCCCACCACTTTTCAACACAAAGTGACCCCCTTAGTGCCAACCGTATTACATTTACATTTACATTTAGTTTTACTTTTATCCAAAGCAACTTACCGTATGTATTTGTGTCTTTGACTCCAGACCAAAAGAAGCTGAAGTATCTCATCGAACCGCCTGTTTACCCCGAGGTCATCGCCCGTCGAGGGGAGAACGCATCCCTACCCTGCATCCTGCAGACCAAACCCATCCATTACAAAGTGAAGTGGACCAAACTGCAGCCAGAGAACCCGGGGCCAGAGAACATTGTGCTGATATCCAATGGATACGCCTTCAAACTCTACGGCCTCCTGGGCCCTCGCGTCTCCCTCCGCAATGCTCACACCATGGACGCCTCGCTGCACATCCACCATCTCGAATTAGAAGATGGAGGCCGGTACCGCTGCGAGCTCATCAACGGCATCGAGGACGAGAGTGTGTTTGTTACACTGAGGATCGAAGGTGAAATGATAATCACATGGCTTTTGTATTTGGAGACTGTGCTTTGGTCCTTGGAACGACTAAGATATGTGAAAGGGAAGCGCTGAGTATGATGCCATTCATAATCAATTATTACTTTCTAAATTGAATGACGTTCTAAATGTGAAATTATTACAAGTTTTCTGTTTTTTCCCAGGTGTGGTGTTTCCATATCAGAGCCAAAATGGCCGCTACAAATACAACTTCCAGGAGGCCCAGCAGGCATGCATACAACAAGATGGCGTGCTGGCCTCCTTCAAGCAACTCTACAGAGGTAGGTCTTCTATAAGAATGGGCTGCTGGTTGGGCTGGTTTCTCCTGTGGAATTGGTCTGGGGTTGGCCTAACCTTACCCTGACCCTAACCCTTGGTCTGGTTACTCATTGGTTTCTCCTGTGCCTGTGGAGCCTGGACGGAGGGTCTGGACTGGTGCAACGCAGGCTGGCTGGGCGAGGGGACGGTCCACTACCCCATCCTGATCTCCCGGGCCGAGTGTGGCGGCGAGGACCTCCTGCCGGGGATACGCAGCTACGGGCCCAAAGACAAGCAGCGAGACCGCTTTGACGCCTACTGCTTCACCTCCTCAGCCCCCGGTGAGCTGAACCAAGCATGTGTATAACCTCTGTTACAGCAATACTCCGGTGTTCATTGACCGCATGAAGTTGTTTGTGTTTGCTCAGTGTATATTCCCGGAAATTCCTTCCTTATTATTTACCCACTAAGAAATGTATGTATGTATGTATGGTATTTGTGAAACCCAAGCACCCACAACGTATCACCACAACTCTGATGTCGCTGCAAAAAATCTGCAGTGTACAGGAAGTACATTTGAATGAATGACTTTTATATGTATTTTATATGTTATGAAGGAGCAGGTAGGTGATCGGCATCTTGCTCAAGGTTGCCTATATGTAGACTGTGGACATTGGTGTTCTAACCCAGAGTTGTCTGGGTCAAACACTCTGACAACTACTCTGTGTTAATCCATGCTTTACACTTCATGAATAGTGAAATGGGGGTGCCAATCAACTGGGCACCAATCTCCGTTCCTGCTTCCCATAGCAGACGGAGACGGAGACATCTGGCTCAGATCGTAGTGGGATTGGGTTGCGGTCAGTTCAGGACGAAGACAAAGCAAGCCGCTGTTTGAAAGGATTGTCTGAGAATGCCGTCCATCGGAAATCCCTTGACCGTAGCCCAAGAAATGTCCCTTACACCCACAAACACGATTCACAGCCATAAAACTCCACTGTAGGTGGGACAGTTTGGCAGAATAATTAAGAATAGATTGAGGGCTCCAAGACACCTGCTATATCTACATCTACCACAATCTGTAAAAAAAAAGAAAAGAAAAAGCAATTGTAATTATATTTTTGGGTAATCAAATCAAACAAGTCGATTGATAATTTTTAGAGAGGGGAGATAGAGCGAAGTTCACCTTCAATTTTCAACGAACTGAATAATGTTGACAACAGTTAAGTGTAAACTGTCATTCCCCCCCCCCAACAGGCACTGTGTTCTACAAGACAGGGCAATTCTCCTACGACCAAGCGGACAAAGCCTGTAAACAAGAGGGGGCGGAGTTAGCCCTGGTCGGCCATCTTTACTCTGCCTGGCGGTTCCTGAACTACGACCGCTGCGATGGGGGTTGGCTGCGTGACGGCAGTGTGCGCTACCCCATCGCCTTCCCACGGGAGCGCTGCGGAGGCTTTCCTGAACCTGGCGTCCGTTCCTTTGGGTTTCCCACCAAAACGCAGCGTCTTTATGGAGCTTACTGCTATCGGTTAGCGATAGCCTGATAGGATTCCCGCTCCTTGTCGGTAAACGCGTCTCTGATTGTTGACTGAGAGACGGCACCTATAAACTAAAGTGTTTCTCTTCAGTGTGAATGACTTTACATCTAGGTCTCGTGTGGTGTTGACAAGAACTAATACAATTTTGGGATGACCCAGATAGCTTGCGATAAAGGGGTCATCATATCTAAAATGGAGAATCTCTTTGGGAATACATTATTATTAATGATGGTTGGTGTTTTCAGGCAACCAACACAAGTAATATTCAGCTAACATAGGCTTTGTCATATTATTCATAAAATAAGATTGCACTAAAACATCAAAAAATGAATGTGAAAATGTGACACATGCTAGCTGAAATTCATTATTTATCGCAATATGCCACTTAGCATATTTGGATTTTTCAGGTGGTCTTCGTCTGTTTGATGCATTTTTCCAAAGACGAAAAGTTATTTTCAAATGTATTTATTTTGGAATTACATCCATTCACTTCACTCAATGTAATGAGCCTCTACTTACATCACTATACAAAATAAATTCTGTAGTTGGTTTTGAAACTGTATAATAAAAATCTCTACATATATGGAATTATTCATAATAATTCTGCTGTTGACAAGATGGCGAGTGTCTCGTTAACGTGTAACTGCCATGGCCATCTGTGTCTTTAATCACGTGTTACATTGTGCTGTTATGGTTTATTAGTTCATTCAAATGTGCGTTAGCAGAAATAACATGAAATGTTCATTGTGCCGTTCCTCCCGCCAAGCAGTCAGATGGAAAGCACTCTTTTCAACTGGACAGAAATGTCTCTAAAATCATATTTGAAACCTTGGGAGAGAGAGGAATCATTTATCTACTCAGGGCCAACAAAACATACTTCATTTTCAACTTCTTCGCTTTTTTTACACCCAATTTCATGGCTGTAGCGGGAAAATATATTTGAAAAAATAATTCAAACAAGATGTCGGTGTAGTAATTCCAGGTCTGGAAGTGGGGTTTACCCCTGGCTGTATCCAGGACCCTCAAGGACTGCCAGGACCTCCTCACTCTGAAGGATGGCTCCTTACATCTGCTGGTCCTCCACTGAGAGGACTGGAGCTACAGACGAACCACAGAAATCAACCGTCAAGTCTAATGGTAAATGTATCCAATTCACCATTACATTTACCATACAGCCAAGCATGCCACCTATACATTTTTAAATGTTCAACTCTGAAAATGGTTCACGACACTCACTCTTCTTCAGGTTTTTGATTTGCCACGAGATGTTCGGGGTGTTCTGTGAAACACAGTAAAATGCTGAGTGTTCTCCAATGTTCCCACCGTCCGAAGTGACTTACACTGTATTTGGGTACATGTCATTCAAGGGGCAGACGTGGTGGGTCAGTGGCAATAGTGGTAGAGTAGCATTATCAGGGTGTCCTCACCTGTGCAGGTGATCAGAGGCTCCTCCCACTGCCCGTTGAACAGGCACTTGATGACGGGGTCGAACCTCTGCAGGAAGCCCTCTGCGCAGTAGTAGCGGACCTTGGCGTGGGTCTCGTAGCGTGAGCTCTGCTTCCCAAAGCGCTTGGCGTTGGGCACCTCTGGGGGCGCGCCGCACGAAGCTGGTGCAGTCGGTAGAGGGGGAGAAACATGGTCGCGTTGCGGTTGCTCATTACACTAACATCTCATCATGGAACCTGTGTGTCTTGACCTGTATCGCGTACACGACCGCGTCGCGTCGTCCTCAACTTTGGACGATTTAAGTCCAGCTGAACTGTCGGTGGAAGATATGCAGCGTACCTGCGCTGAATTTTATGTGGAGTCGTTTATTCTGAACTTCTCCCTTACTCTCCTATATTCAATAGAGAAGTAGGTATACAGTTGATTCAGCAAAGAGAAAAGTAGTCAAAATGACGGATGTTCATCAATTTCTGTTGGCTCGCTTCCACCTATTTACAGGGGCCCTTCTTGCAGGTGTAGGAGAGGAGGGAGCTGTGTGGAGGTGTACTTAAAGGGGCCCTTCTTGTAGGTGTAGGAGAGGTGGTAGCTGTGTGGAGGCCTTAAAGGGGCCCTTCTTGTAGGTGTAGGAGAGGTGGGAGCTGTGTGGAGGCCTTCTTAAAGGGGCCCTTCTTGTAGGTGTAGGAGAGGTGGGAGCTGTGTGGAGGTGTACTTAAAGGGGCCCTTCTTGTAGGTGTAGGAGAGGTGGTAGCTGTGTGGAGGCCTTCTTAAAGGGGCCCTTCTTGTAGGTGTAGGAGAGGTGGGAGCTGTGTGGAGGCCTGCTTAAAGGGGCCTTTCTTGTAGGTGTAGGAGAGGTGGTAGCTGTGTGCAGGCCTTAAAGGGGCCCTTCTTGTAGGTGTAGGAGAGGTTGTAGCTGTGTGGAGGTGTACTTACAGGGGCCCTTCTTGCAGGTGTAGGAGAGGTTGGAGCTGTGTGGAGGTGTACTTAAAGGGGCCCTTCTTGCAGGTGTAGGAGAGGTGGGAGCTGTGTGGAGGCGTACTTACAGGGGCCCTTCTTGCAGGTGTAGGAGAGGTGGTAGTTGCATGGCGCGTCGCTCCAGCGGCCGCCCTCATGCCACACGATCACACCGCAGTCCTCGCCAGACAGGAAGTAGCTGTCGGGTTGGCCCCTGTACCAGTTCTCATACAGCTGGGGGAAACACCGTATAGAGCACCTTTCAGTGAAACGTGTTATACATTAACATTGAGTAATCCAGCAGATGACTTCATCTGGCTGAACAATTAAAGCAAACAATCAGCATATGTACACTGATCCTATTCTGATCTAATCGGACAAGGGAGATAGATAGAGGTCGTGCAGAGGTTGGGTGTGTCTGTCTTCAGCAGTAGGGAGCCAATCATCTGGGATAGTGGCGACTGTTGTGTTTATACTACAGTACTACCAGATTATGATGTACCTGCATCGTCCTGGTAGAGTACAATGATTACAGTGATAACACTGACGAGAGCTACTGAACAAAGCCAATACTGTGACGACTGTAAGAGTGATAAGAGATCTATTCAAATTGTGACTTGCTTTTAACTTACATTGAAATGAATTTGTAGTATTTGTGTTCACCTGCTTAGGTGGCAAGTGGGTGATTTTGAATGTTAATCTGGTCCATTTTTTGTGATTACATAACAATATACAATATACGGGATGATTTAGATTTAGATAGCCACCGTGATCATATTCCCTAGGAAGTATGCGTGTGTATGAAAACAGACTACAGTTTATACTCACGAGAGGGTTTCCATCCGACCAGCGGAAGTCTCCTTCGATGGTTCTGTCGTTCAGACCGATCCACTGGTACTCTTTATACTTATCTGGAGGAGAACGTGAGAGAACCAGATAAACAGAGGGAACCGAGAACCCTCTGTTGGGTGGGCGGCCCATGCATCTGCATGTGTCACTTTGGCCTACAAGTCAATGTAGGATTTTATGTTGACTACAAATCGTGTTCAAATGCTTCTTACAAGTCAAATGTTGAGATGAAGTCCAAAAGACGTATCTGAATCGCCTACTTGAAATTGTTGTAGTTCATTAGAAGACTTATTCTATTTAGTATTTCGTTGGCAGCATCAAAAGCTTTATTGTGTGTGCCTTTATGTGTGGGCGTGAGATGATGCAGATAGCGATCACGTCGTGCTGAATACATACGACAGTTAACAAAACACAAACGTTTCACAAAAGGACGAAAAGAAAAACAAGGAGAGGCAGGATCATTGTGAAACTCCAGCCAACCGCCTGATCGTGCCACAGATATGACATATTGACATCTGAGACAACGGTACAAGAGGATGCCGATAGTCTGCAGAATTTTAAAGGGGCCATCGCAGGAACGTGAGATAGCCATCGTGAGGACTGCTCCGCAGACCCCAAGCACAACGGGCATCGAACCCGTTGAAGCGCAAGACGAGAAAAAGATGGTTGTTTAGACTAATCCGGACCACACAACTGTAACGACTACAACTAAAACCATGTCTTTTCCTGGTTAAAATCTGTAAACATTCACTGGGGGAAAACCAATTGTTTCTCTTCTAATAGAGACAACTCAAACATGAATGATAAAAGACAAATAAAGCAAACCAGGGATATGCTGACAGAAAAATAATGACTCACAAGTACATATATATATATATATACACATATAAAAATATGTACTAGTTCATTGAGAAGACGCTTTTATCCAAAACAACGGTGAATTTTAGATACAGGTCATTAATTAAAGTGACGTCTCCCCCCTACTGGTGGGGTTAGGGTAAGGGCTGGGTACCGTTGATGTAGTCCTGCTCCTCTGGGCTCATGATGGACACCAGGTTGGCGCCCAGCATGCGGCAGTGCTGCTCGGCTACCTCCCAGCCCTGCCGCTTGGAGAAGTGGTGGTAGCACACGCCCTGGAACTTATCCCAGCCCACATCACATGCATCCATGTCTTCACCCAGGGACAGGGGGGGGAGAGGA
>OMKP01047327.1:0-12140 GCA_900302375.1 Bathygadus melanobranchus | reverse complement strand
CATTAATAACCCCCCATGCAGGCCACACGACACCTTGATAAGGATACACACATCCGGTCTCTCCACACTCACCTACAAGGGCCCCGAGAGTGCAGGAGAACCTGTTCAATGGGGTAGACAGTGAGGTCTGGAAGGGCCCTGCTTGAATAATTGACACGAGGACATCGGACTCAGGTTGTGGACAGCTGCGACTCACCGACTGACAGCAACTGTCCCGAGACTTGTGATTACGTGACTTACAGGTTCTGCCAGGTGACTCAAAAGGTTTCCCTGATTCAAGAGTCAACAGTAATTCATTTACATTGCATTTACATTGCCATTGCTTTGACTGGATTTGACTGGATTGTCGGAGGGGAACCTCCTGTTTTCCATAAGGCGTTTTAAGAACGAGGACACTGAAGCTGAAATGGCTGCTGATGCTAGTGCTGGCGACGCCAAATTTGACGCTCAATTCTTGTTTGAAGAATAGTTCAAATAGAAACAGTTCAAATTTTGATATGCTATGCCTCCTGATTTCAAAGCGATTTGAATCCCCAAATGCTGAACAGAAAGCCAACCCACATAAAGTTAAAGTTAAATATTATGGCCAATATCATATTGTTTCTGATGTGTTAAAACCATGACTTATCCTTCCTGCTATGCTGTGCTTATCAACTGCTGGTCCACGACAATAGAATAGTTGCCAAGACACTAGAACTGATATTTTATGGTATGATAACATTACTTTAGTACCAGTACCGATGTCAGATGTTATCAGGAACAGGAGATTGAAACCAAAATGCCAGAATGCCAAAATGGCTGCTTGTGTAGGCCTGGCACCAGCCACCGTAATGACTGCTGAAAAGCAAAAGGCATCATGTGTGCAAAAATGGAATGAACAAATTGAACACATTTACGCATAAATTACACATTTCCAAATGATCCAATGGCATGAATGGCCTACGGACACCAACACAACGTTGACAATATGGGATGTTACTGACATATTAATATCGATTAAGGACCCCATCCGAAAATGGGATTTTCTGTTTTTTGCTGAGGCAGCTGCTTTAGTAATCACTGACTTGTCGGTGGTACTGCTACCAACTACCACACCTCTAATAACAATGTGTCGTCCCATATAATGGGCCATTATATGGGACCTACCCAAGCCAAGCCCAATCTGCGGTGTCATTTCCCTGTGTTGTATAGCTCTGCATTGACCCCGGTTCTCCTGGGAGATCATAAAGTACCGGAGAGACCAGCCGCCTGTTCAGTGACCCCGGCCCGACCCACAAAGCCTCGTTTGGGGCCACGGGGGGAAGGAAAGCCCGGGGCCAGTCTCATCAGTAGCTTACTGTAAAGCCACTTAAGTGTTCTGAGAGAGAGCGGGAGAGGAGGAGGACTACCTGCAGGATCAGGAACACCAAGGTTATTGCTGAAATAAAAAAAATCCTCAACAGGATTCAGTGGTCTCCATTGAAAAACCACAAGTGTGGCCAACACACCCCTCCTTTCCCCTCCATTAAACACATTTAATAAGGACAGTAAAAACACAAGGCCAGGAAGTAAATCAAACAAAGGTGAGGGAACTGCTCTGCGTGTGCTCTGTGCTACTTTGGTATATCACGTCATGTACTCCATACAATATCAGAGTCTTGCAGGTGGACGCTATCCACGACACAGCATGAAACCAAGCTGGATATGATGTACGCTTGTATAGGCTTATGGTGGAGCCCTGAAGAGCCAGTCATTTGGCAGAGGCCCAACCTGAATCGTCTGCAGGCTACCTGGAGCCCCTCGGCGCTCGGGGGTTGAAAGGAAAGGAACAGGAAGTAGGTTGAGGCGGTGCAGATGGTACAGAAAGATATCACGCTTTCCCATGCTCAGCGATACGTCGCGAACACACACACACACTAAGGAATATTTGAGCATATGGGCTTATTCACGACATTGTACAGTTGATCATTTTATTTCCTGCCAGTCCCTGACCACCCGACGATGTCTGCTGCTTTTCATTGAAGATCAGTTTTCTCGTAATAATCATGTAACACAATGCAACATCGTGTCCACCACATAAACAATACTTATGCTCTCATAAGTATAATTATGTTATTGAATTTACTACTTCTCGGACAGAAACACTGGGATAATTGTTTCTTTCACAGTTGAGTGGGCACTCACTCACTTACTTACTAAGCCAAGTACTGTTTTAACAAGAGCTTGACCAGAATTTAAATCGCATGTTGTTAGTCACAAACACATTGCAGTAACTATGGAATACATGAATTACCACACGCAGCTCAAAAATTCTAAACGAATACTGAACATATGGGCCACATATCCCTCCTCAACCCATTGAGTGGGGGTTCATTTAAAAGCCCTACCATTTTGGAATCTTAATCCTTTGATTTGAAGATTCAAAAGGAATTCCACTTAGGGGCTGGTAGGCCTAAAGATCCGAGACCCGGGTTTGTTACTTAAACATCACTATTCAACACCTTTCTAGCGCTTAGGGTTTGACTCCATGCCAAAGGGTTCTGGTTTCACACGCAAATATCTGTAGTCTACCTGTAGGCAGCCTTGGACAAAGATGGTCTACAGTGCCAATGTAACTACACAGATTCCCTACAAGTTGCAGCTAAATACATTTTCCATTTAAAAAAAATGGATAACTGAAGGACTGCAACACGCCTGTTGCCTTCATTGTACCAGTCTGTCATCAACACAGCAAGAACCTTTGGCTGCAGGCTTCGTGGTTCATTCCTACAGTTCCTGGAAAGCAGGAAGGTGTTCCCTAAAATGTAGCAGAGCGATGCAGAGCCGAGTGGCGGCTGGGCAGCAGCAACACTCAGCAGTTTATTTATACACAGCACCACACGGGCTGAGCTTATGATATACAGTGCCTGCATGCTCCGGCCTCAACACCTGTCCTGGAACAGGGCTGGAGCTGGCCACACGCAAGCCAGCCATCTACCCGGGGCACATATATGTTACCACATTGCAGCACAGCATTCAACCACCACAAGCCCTGCCGCTGACCAGTGCTGGCTGCAGGACAATCGTGTCATTGGGCCTGGTTCACCAACCACACTAAACTCCCCAAGTTCCTTATTCGCCTTAACAGTGCTTCCTTCCAACACAGCCAATCACAGAAGAGAATGACGCAAAGTGCTGTGTTGTAAATGGTTGATCAAGCCCTAATGAGAGTGGGATGCAGGTCACTGGACTAAATCCTCATCGCCACGGCGCTATCAATACATTCCAGAACAGACATGTGAAGAAGGAGAAAAAAATTGAGTTCAGAGGAAGAGAGTGCAGAAGAAACGCCTTCAGTTTCCTGGCTGAGCTAAGCAGTGGGTGGTGGTGGGACAGGAAGGCAGGGAAAGAGAGGTAGAGAGAGAGAGCGAGAGACAGCGAGAGCGAGAGAGAGAGAAAGCGAGAGAGCGAGGTACAGCCGAGACAGGCTGGCTGACCTGGGCCTTTGTTGGCAGATGGTGGGAGGCACCGCCTTGGCCCTGCGTTCTGAATGCTAAGCAGAGCTGCCATTGTCTGGGGACCGAAGCAACAGCCGCATGAGCCAGGCGTTTCTCTGGCAACCAGTAGCAGAAACAAACTGCTCTACCCCAAAAAAAAATAAAAACACCCCCCCACCACCACACCCCAGTCATCCACTCTCTCTCTCTCTCTCGCTCTAAAAAACTGTACAGGCAACACAACAGCACACACATGCACGCAGGAGCATCCCCAGTGAGGGATTCCGTCCCACTGGGATTGTAGAGCATAACATGCTACCACACGCCTGGCCTACCAGACAGAAACAGAGCCAGAGCCAAAAGGCCAGACGTGTACCGACTCTCCCACCCGAATTGTGGGCACGGTCTGGGGGAGGGAGGGAGGCTGAAAGAGCAAGGGTATTCATTAATTTACAAAAATGACGATGCAGTGAGAGTGCACTGCAAATATTAACTCAACCCATCTGGTGACCAATCTAAAACAACTTAACTGTACTGGTAAAAACAAAACAAATCCCAAACTAGGTCAACGCATAAATGCAATTCCTCACACTTATGTTACGCCATTGGGCTTTTATGAATCAAAAGGGAGATCTAGAGAATTGTAGCATTCATGCCGATGAAAAGGGGTGATCTGTTAAATCCCAGCATGTTACAGGTGAATAAAATGTTGTACAAACTTTACAAAAGCTTTAAGACCAGCAAAAGACAGCGATAACGTTTTGCAGTAATGACTGTTCCAGGTGCTCAAAATAAAATTCGGAACCACAAAACCGCTGGCAGCGGGCGGTGAAATAATCGGAACCATGCCATCTCCTCAACATGTCAGTTACAGCCAGTGCATGGCTTTGCGCTAGCCATAGAAATCAAGTTACAGCTGAAATGCCAATGGTAGTTACCACAGAAACCGTGAGATCTCTGCAGCATAGCTTTACACCACGAGCAGACACAAGAACTGTCTCACACCGCCGCCATGGTGGTGTAGCCTAAATAAAACAGGAGATGACATAACCAGGATGACTTCATAAAAAGTTAGATCACGAAGAACAGTACTGGCCATTCACTTCGACCTTACATTTTTGTATTACTTCTAGATTTCTTCTACACTTTCTTCTTTGTGTGTGTAGGGGCAAAGTGTTAATACGAAGCTACATCACATTTTAATGATTATTGTTTAATATTTGTCGGCATGAAATGCACATGCTATCCAGTGTCGAATTATAAAATGCGCAATGCAATACCGATGCATTGTTTATTTGACATTAGACGGCCATACACAGTCCCAACATCAACAACGCAAACTTCACACGGTCACGAAACGACGACCGGTCTACAAAAGGCTGTCATCCGTAGACTCTGGCCGGCTCTGGTCGCGGCAGGCCCGTCAAACAGACCCCTGGTGCCCCGTCAAAAAAAACATCATTATATGAACACGGCACATAAACTGTAGGCTGGTGAAATACTGCGCACATCGCGTGATATTGCGTGGCTTCACACGCCAGTGGGTCATCACTGCCCCGTGAATGGAGTTGCAGTTTGTGACGTGCCTCCGCTGGATTGCCCCACTAGTGGCTAGCAACCAGATAACCAAGCTAGTGTCCTGCTAGCTGCTAGGTTAGCACCCCGGTAACCAAGCTAGTGCCCTCCTAGCTGCTAGGCTACCAGCCCGGTAACCAAGCTAGTGCGCTGCTAGCGGCTAGGCTAGCAGCCCGGTAACTAGGCTAACGCACCTTGCTAATAACACACTGAACAAAGCCGGTTACCGGCAAAGACGGGGAGCTGGCCAGTGGCAGCCCCGTTCCCCGAACGAAACCCTTTAACGCCTATCCAAATAATATGTGCCACGGCAAATCCCACGACCCCCACAGCTAAAACCAGAATAGTCGGCGTAACTGCCATTTAACCGGGCTGACATTTGTTAGAGCAACGCACCCGGCGTGCTAAGTCGTTAGCATGCTAGCTAGCTAATTGTCCCCTCCCCTCCCCGCACTCCACATCCCTCGCTCCCCTACACCCATCACCAGTTACCATTAATACAAACGCAGCTGGATATAGATATATATATTTTCTTTTTTTTTTACATTACAACCATTTAAACACGAACGCTTGTGGGTGATATGTGGCGGTGGGAAGCCAAAATAAAAAGGATACTGAGGTGGCAGACCAGCGGCCGGCTGAGCAGCGACCGGAGCTCCCGGCGGTAAAGACACTGAGGTCAGGGGAGCCCGATGTTGGGTCGACGGAGAGGGGCCACTTCCAGGTCCGCTAACTGCGACAGTGGCGGATTTGGGGACCACTTTCGTTGGCAAACTCATTGCAAAAAAAAAAAAAAAAAAAAAAATAAAAAAAAAAAAAAAAAAAAAAAATGTACAAACAGAAACAATATTGTGATCAATACGTGTCCACACACGGCGCCTTAGCTCGCATGCATTGGGCGAGCGTTGCGGATTGTTGAAGCAGGCCCCGGATCCCGTTGACGAACCAGGATAACGAGCTCGAATAGCAACACGAATGTCTTTTTCATGGAAAGTCGCTGTTCGGATCAGCGGTGCTATTCATGGGGACGGTGGGAGGTTTGCCTCCCTTGCCCGTCCGGAACCTCCGTGGATCCGGTCCGGTTCAGTTCTTCAGGTGAATACAGCAGTTATCTTGCCTCCTTCAGCAATTTAGCTTTTCTTCTCAGTAAGTCTGTTTTCTATCATTTTTTTCTCACGGAGATGGGAGACTTCGTCAACATGGCGTTGCGGCCGCTTCCAGCAGTCCGGGCAGGACAGATGATTCGGCAGTTCTCGGAGAGTTACGTATGTACTCGGCTTATCGAAGAAGCCTGTCGAAGTATTTTCCATGCCACCAAACTTGCGGTGGAAATATTTTGTCTTGATTGTTTTTGACATACAATAAATGTTTGGAGACTTTCACAATGCAATTTTGTATAAGTACGCAGTTTTTTTTTAAAAACATTTATTTATCAACAAAAATCAACCACGTAATGCAACGAGTCACCGCTGCCAATTAGATTAGTATACAGAATTTTAATGGTATATTAAAGCAAAAAACACAATCCACATTTTGTATCGCAGGTTGTTACTTGCATAAACCATAAAATAGCGTTACTTATAACAGACCGGTTGGATTAGTGTGCCTCTAGCGACATCTAGTGAATATTCTGCCACATTGCATTAGGCTCGTGTAAGTGACCGTGTCATGTCCAAGTTGAGACAATACAAGGGGGACTCTGCTATTGTCCATCTCAAACGAGAGGGGAGCTTACTAGACCTTAATTACCACCATGTTGCACACAAATGTTAAAAGCCAGATTGGTGTTTTAAGATAAGTTTTATTAGACAAAATAGTTCACAATAAGGCAATAGGCAAAACGACAGGACACATATGCATCATAGTTACTTAACGAAATTGTGCAGTGAACCAACAATATAAACTAGCGTTGTCATTTCATGTGAGTTTGATGTCATTGTACAATCTTTTAACCTTTTATGAAAGGACGAGTATATAATATATTAATCATTTAAATGCCATCTTCCGTTAAGTCTTCCATACAAAATGGGGCCGTTAGCTTTAGTCAGTGTAACATATGGTGTGTACATATAGCAGTACTATATCTGTCAAGGATTCACATCCCATGGCTTTTACTCATCTCAAGTGTCGTCATATTTGTCATCGTACATTTGCAGTCACACATTAATCAAGCTACAAAACCATAAGGATTAAAACAAAACATTTCAAAAGGCATTTCAAATGCGTGGTTCTCCCATTCATTTATCCATTGGCTTGCTTTCCAGTTTAAAAATGAGCAAACTGAGCCCAGAAATTTAAAACCATTTTAATGTTCGGGAAAAGGTGCCTTGATAAAACACTTATACATAAAACGTCTTTGCGAGTTGGGGCATCGGGGCTCAGCTTCTTAAGCAAGTGTGTATGTGATACGTGTGTGTGTGTGTGTCTCGTGCTGGAACAGAACCTGAGGAACATTAAGTGGTCAGGCAGTGGTTCGGCGCCCCTTCTCCTCCTCCTCCTCCTCCTCCTCCTATCCCCCTCACTCCCCTCCCCCCCGGTCAGCCAATCAGTGTCCAGGGCTCTGGTGACGTCATCGTCGTCACCAGAGGTTGCACTTATGTCGGGGGTTCATGGGCGCGTCGGCCTTGCAGCCGAAGTGCTTGGCGAACTCCGGCATGTTGGACACGGTACCGATCACCCGGTAGCGATAGGGGCTGTGGGGGTCCGTGATCACGCCCTCGTGGGCGCTCTCCGGCGTTCGTACTGAACACCACACCTGCGGGGGGACAGGTGAGCACAGAGCGCCCAGGTAAGGAACTGACTCGTCGTCAACAACAACAACAACAACAACAACAACAACAAAATCCTTCCTGTGGGTCATTTCATGAAGTGAGGTTGAAAGAAAGAGCAGGAGGGTCATCTTGCTCAAAAGACGCCTACAGGTAGACTGTGGACTGGGGGGTTCGAACCCAGTACCTTTTGGACGGTACCCATAACCACAGGTCATTGGTGTAAATGCAGTGGAAGAACATACGATACGATTTATGTTTCTGTCTACACCCCAATTTATTGCTGATTTAAAAGGTTGAAATCCATTAGAAGCGCTAGGGTTTTCTATAATAAACACTACATTTCCCATGAGCACCAACCTTGAGCATAACCTCTTGCTGCTATTCCATCACTCCCCTCAACTATTTCATCAAGGACGCCGATCCAGGGGGACAAGTATGATGATGAAACACCAGATTATCTTGAAAACCAACCATTTTTCAAGTAGTATTTTCGAATTCAAGCATATTCCTAACCTTGAAAACATAACGGTTAAAACTAAGCATTTTCCTTTGGTACGAACCCTGATCATAAGAACGATAATAAGAGGGTGGACTAAGTTGCAGAAGGAGGCATTAGAAGGAGAACAGCAATGAGGAGCAGTCAGCCGAGGAGAGCGTGCCCCAGGAGGAGGGAGGGGGGGTGTACGGACCTGGGCGAACCCGACAAAAAACAGCTGGTTGTTGGTCATCCCCAGGGCAGGCAGTGTCGCTTCCTCTCCGTTCTTGGAGATCCAGTTCAGGTAAGCCTGAGGGGGGAAACAAGTACATTATACACAACGTTAACCACCCTGCTGCACCACAGGAAGCTGTGCAACAAACACAGCTTTCTCCAAATGTGTAGCAAGTACACAGAAACGCACAAACGCTTGTTATTCAGCTTTCCATGATGCGTCTTTGCCATGCGAGTTAAATAATTCTAGCCTCAATAAAAATACACTAAAAGCAGTTGGTCTGGTGGTGGTACCATGTAGGCAGCCTTCAGCCCCCCGTTGTCAGCGATGTTCTCCCCCAGCGTGTATTTCCCATTCAGAGGCTCCTGGTTGATGCTGTAGTTACTGTACTGATCCATCTGGGACACACACACAACACACACACCACACACACACACGTGTTTCTAAATGTGTTTGTTTGAGCTCTTCTGTTTCACCTCACTATCAAATGAACAGACAAAGAGAGCCAATTCAAGACATACTGTAAATCTGAGGCTCTGGTATAACTTGTGATGGGCCTCGATGAACCTCTAGACAATGACGACAGTTGTTGTAAAGGGCCCTAAAATAGAGCCTGGTCTTCTTGTCATCCTACGTACCATGCACTGGGTCTGCTCCTTAAAGGCCTCCACAGAGGAGTTCTTCCACCACAGACGCAGATTCCCGTCCATGTCATATTCTCGGCCTTCCATGAAACAACACACACCATGAGAGTACTGGGTTAGTTTCCCACTCCCACTTCATTTTTTTTATTTAGACCCACAAGCAAACACAGAGAAGCACGTCTTCTCACCTTGGTCATCGAAAGCGTGGGTAAGCTCATGTCCCATAACCACACCGATTCTGCCGAAATTAAGAGCTCTGGAATAAAATAATACAGACAAACAAGGATATTATTAGTGTCCCGTAGTTCAAGTAAACGATAGATTCCCTTTTTTGCTTTATTTTTGTGTGTAGAATTTTACTTTTCTAAGCATGGACGGCTTCAATAAAAGCAGTTCACAACTTCATCTTCATCAAACTAACAATAAAAGGTGCCAAATCAAAAACAAACAAAATCCACATAGACAGACTTGGGCCAGGCCCGGCTGTAGAACGGGGCTTGGAGGATCCCGGCCGGCAGCACCATCTCATTCTTGGAGGGGTTGTAGTACGCATTCACAGTCTGAGGGGTCATGCTCCACCTGGGAAAGAAAGAAGAAAAAAAAACAACGCCACCGTCTCATGCCGTGATTTGACAACAGAACACATTTTTCACGATGGCCACCGCGTCAAATTAGGATGGAGATATACTTGCCTTTTAACCACACGTACACCTAGACAACGTTTTGAATGGAATAGTTAACATACTATCCTATGTGTGTTGTGTGTTATCTTCGCATCATGAAATCTTGCCATGTGTTCGCCTGGGGACAGGTCTGACCCGGGTCAGAGTTTGGGGTCTATGGTCTGCTCTGTGTTCCCTGCTGTATAACTGACCACAGATCAGTTCCAGGAGGTTGCCTGGAACTCTCCCAGTCCCGCCTCCCACGACCCAATTAGAGACAAGGGCCACTTCAGCCGGTTGCCGGGGAAACCGTTACGAAAGGCAGTGGTATTCCGTTGAGTCAGCACAACGAGAACGAGAGAGAAAAAGAGATGGAAAGAAAGCGAACGAGAGTGAAGGAGAAATGGAACGAGAGTGAAGGAGAAAGGGAACGAGAGTGAAAGAGAAAGGGAATGAGAGTGAAGGAGAAAGGGAGACTCACTGGTTTCTATTGGCTGTTTTCCGCAGCTGGTCTGCAGTCACTCGGGCTGAGAAGTTGTAGTACTGCATGACGTTTTGGAAGTACAGGTTGGACACCACCTCGAACTGACAAGAGGACAGGAAGCAAGAATCAGGTTCCAATCACGGATGCCAGCGGTACTCAACGTGGTACGAATACGTACAACCGCACATTTACCTACATCATTGAACACTTTGTCGAGGTTCGTGGCGTTCATGATGAACTGCGGGTAGCCAACCATGTTGTATATCGCGTCGGCCTGAGAGGGGCAAAGGGCACGTGCAATGAGACATCACTCCAGCAGGGGGTGCTGTTGTAACACTGGAAGTTACAGGCACCATACAAAGCAGACAGGAGGTCATGGGCCCAATCAATCAAAGGAGGAAAGACAACATTCAAATGGATATATAAAAAAACATCTTCCTCAACCTTTTCTTTGGCAGCTTTCTTCGTTTCTGAATCCATCCACCTCACATCCTTCAGGCCCTCCTCGAATGCTGCTTTAATTTCCAACACCATGTCTTCGGCCTGAGAAGTGGAACAGAACGAAGGCACTCAACTCAACAAGATGTCCGCCAGATAAACAAAAACACACATCGACACACAGACACGGTTTTCCCTAGAAACAAGCAACTCACAATAGCTTTGTTGTCCTCTGCAAAGGTAGCTTTAACAAACATTGCGCCAAGAGCGAAGCCCAGAGCAGAGTCTGTGTCGGTCATGCACACCTTCCAGCGTTCCCTGCAGCTCTGGGGACACACACGCACACACAGTTAGTTGACACTGTTAGTATATAAGTCCTACAGAATTACTAGTTTTTATATACACATAAACGTCACAGTATGTAAATACTGTCAGCAATTTTGAGTACAACTACAGTAATACACTTCATACACTTTTTTTTAATACAGAAACGCATGACATGACATACATACTCAGTACAACTATTAAATATAATATTGCCAGATAATGTCACCAATCTTAAACGCAACTTGAACATACACACACACACACGCAAATATCCACACAGGAACATCGGCAGAATCTAGAACGGCAGTATATAAATACTTGATACGAGTCAACAATTTCTGCTGTCGTGTCCATTCAAGTTCTGAAGTCTTTAATCTCACGGTCAGAGGAGTCTTGTTTGTCTCTGAACGTGGGCCACGGCCGTGATAGCCTGTACAAATAAACCCGCGGACCCGCATATGTAGACGTGCGTGCGGCTGCCAGACAATGGATACATAAATTGAAGGGGTCTAAAGTGCGCTCCACAGTTGACACGGAACAGGGAGTCTTACGCGGCCGCAGCGCAGCACGAAGGAGCCGGCGTGGAAGAGACACCTTCGTCTGTGTCGCCGTTGGCTTCTCATTCATTGTTGTTAAAAAACAAAAACAAAAAGAATCCCCAAGTGACTCCAACCCCGTCTAGTCCCGCGTGGGGGACACCGCCACACGAAGGCCTGTCTGTCAGCAGTTTGTCCTGCTGTCCCCCAACATTTGGAAACGGATTGAGGCGGCTCCGCAGAGATAAGGAGAGATAACTGGAGTCTGGAAACACTGCACTGGCACACAGTGGTGAGCACACACACACAAATACACACACACCAGGCCAAGGAAGCCTTTGGTTTGTTGTTACAGCTGAGCAGCGGCAGGAAGCAAGGTCGAAGGAACAGGATCCCTGATAAGACGGGTCATCCCTGACTCCACAGGCAAGCACATCATCGGATACAATCCACACACACGCACACACACACACACACACACACACACACACACACACACACACACACACACACACACACACACACACACACACACTCT
>OMKP01047326.1:0-13088 GCA_900302375.1 Bathygadus melanobranchus | reverse complement strand
CCATGAGGGGGGGGAAGGGGATCTGGAGGAATCTGAGAGCCAGAGAGAGAGAGAGAGAGAGAGAGAGTGTGAGACGCTCAGAAGCTATACCTTCATCATCATCATCATCATCAACTTCCAATACACACCCACACACATACAAATACACACACACACACGAGTCAGATCCATGTTAGACGTCCATTACATGGTGCTCTTCCAGATTTCGGTCGGTGTGGTTGTTTCATGGAGAGGTTGGGCTGTGTGTGATTGTGTGTGTGTGGTTAAATGGTTATGCGGTGTTACATGTCTTCCCACTGTTGCGCTGGGACGTCTTCACCGGGGGAAGAGCTTCGTACGCATGCGCTACATTTTCCGTCAAGGTGGTTTACATTGACTCTATTAGCGCAATTAAAACGCACAGCGCACAGGTGTAGCCCGCGTAACGTACGCAACGTGTACGCATAAATACGATGGGATGTTGTTTAAAAAGGTTTGCAATGTCTTCATTACCCAGGTACTTCCGTGGTAGCTACAGCCTGAGGAATGAACAAAAGCTAGAATGATAATAATAAAATACAGTGGATTGTAAGCTGGTATAGAGTGGTGGCGCCACATACAGAAGAAGTGTGATTGAGCTTTCCTGATGATACTTTCTAAAGAAAAAAAAGAAAAAAGAAAATAGGTCGGATAATATTCATCATTAACACTTAGCCAAATCAACAACACGTCATTATTCTCGGGACACAATCATGCGCAACATAAATAAGCAGGTGCTAATTACTATAGAGCGGCACTACCTCTGGCTACCCATAGGGGGCTCTAGTGTACCATACATTTGTCCAGCGCCCTGATGTGGTTAAGTAAGGTGTTTTTCAGTGAAGCCACGGCTCACGTTGAGAAAAGACCGTTTTCATCTGCGGTGCATCGCGGTTGATAGAAAAATTAACTGATGTTGAACCCAAAATATAACAGTTTGAAATAGCAGAATACCGAACTGGAGTAAAGCAAAAGAAAGTTGAACAAGAAGAAAGGATAAGAAGAAAAGACGGTTTGAATGAAATCGAGGATTGCTGGTTGCAGCATATCGCATTCAAAACCAGAGGAAAAAAATATCCACACCTATATTGGTTCAGAGTTATTGTTCTGTGTGGGTCTGTGTGCCTGTGCAGGCCTACGCGGAGGTGAACACTACTTGATGAGTAAGCTCTGGAGACCTCTGAATTTTAATGATGTTGGAGATGATATTGTGTGTCCTTCAGCTTGTTATACTGACACAAGCACTCCATAAATCATCATACCTAGCTATCGTAAAATCAATAGCAAACTGCTACCTCAGCTGTAACCCGTAATAAGTTTTCCAGCCATCTTAACAGTTTAGACTTCGCTGTAATGCCGTTCGACCTATAGGTTAAGACCAGAGCACGCCTAATTTGTTTTGTAATAGAGACTTTCTAATCCTTAATGAAGGAGCTATTAGTGGGGCTTTTGTTGCCACATTGGTGATCAGTTGCTGGAACGGGAGCCGCAATTAAGTTTGAATCTTGTGTCCAGAAGAAGGGAGAGGAAGAAGAGAAGAAGAAGAAGAATAGGGAGAGGGAGATGAAGAAGAGAAAAAAGCATAAACGGTCAATAAATGTTAATCCAGTCAGAAGTCGTCTCTGCCTTGAAACAGGACTCACACAGAGGGTTTGCTCTGGTTTCATCCCTTCCTTGAGAGGCCATCCCTTAAGGATATCCTGACACTAATCCGCTAACAAGAGACCATGTGTGAGCACACCGTCCACATTAAACACATTATTAACAGGATTTGCGTGGACAACACAAGTCACAGGCCTACACTTTTTTTTTTTAAACACGTAGGCCTATTGGCCTTTATTAAAACGAAGAGACACATTTTAATTAATAAAATTCACATGGGTAGCTTAATAATATCGAAAAATATTATTTAATAACATGGAGTTTAGGAATATGTTGCCATTGTTTTACAGCCTATTTCTATAGCCCTATTTATATAAATATATTTGTTGATACATGATGCATGAATATTGCATCTGTATTCGTTTTGCATCTGTTTTAAGGTCAATCCTTTTCATTCAAGATGTGGGAGATATGAAACCATGCACAAAAAAAGTGATATCCTAGGCCTAATCTAATACAATCTTTTTTTCTCTTTTTTAAAATGATGTCTCTAACTGGTGCAGATACACAACATATGTAAAAGCTGCCGCACAAGAGGATCCATTGCTGCGACTTCTGAAGCGTAAACAGCTTATGAAAGTCAAATGGCTCTGTGGCATAATCCGACATGGCTTCAAAAACATCCCATAACAAACCACACCGGCGGACAACAGCGACAATAGCTCAATGTTTTTAAACGCTCCACAGGTGATGGAGATCGGGCACCGCGCTTTCACGTCTCGACAAATTAAATAACGGGATAGTTTACAGGACGGGCGGAGGGCCACTGTGAGGGGCCCTTCTTTTAGGGTGTCACGCACGCGACCAGCAATGCGTGAATTTCGTGGGTATGTCAAGTGACAAATACAAGTCAGTTCTGCAGTGGTGCAGTAATTGGTAATAATACATAAATAAAAAGGCCTAATATGATCATAAATACGCACAGCGCTTCAAGAGCTCTGGTGAATGGTAACCTCTACTTAGCCTACTTACTTCCTGCCTCAAACGTCCCATCTGGGATTAATAAAGCAGCTCTCATCTCGTCCCAGACGTTAAGTTGACAAACCTTGAAAGTGAGGTGGTGTTGCTAGCAGCTAGCACCCTGGGTTGTGTCGTCACAAACAGAACACCCACATACCTGGTGTGTGTGTGTGTGTGTGTGTGTGTGTGGGCTCTGGTGTTAGCTGTGATTTATGCCTGGTAAGAGGTGCTGACCAATCGTCAGGGGTCTAGCAGGCTTGACCCTGAAACATCTGTGTTTAGTGGCTGTTGCCTATTACAGCGTAGGACGGACAAGGCATTTGGAAGAACTACAAGCTCATGGCTGTAGACGAGACCACGAATGTCTTGGACTGTAGAATGCTATGTCAGTTAGAATGTTATTTATTCCTAATGGTAAATGGACTGCATTTATCTATATATATAAGCACTTTTATTAACACACATACTGAGATTAAGAAACAAAACATTCATAAAAGTGATACCAAGTGACGTCATGACACAAAAACAGCTCTCAGAGTTGTTAGAAAGTCCAGAGGATCCTGTGATGATACCGTCGGCCCTTCCTCCCCATGTAAAAGACACTTTTTCAGGGGCTGATGTAAAGTTATAAATCACATACAGCCTGCAGTGTGACAGTAACCCCCCCAACTGATTTGGAGAACCTCCTGCCCTTAAAATAGAATTGTAACATGTATTATTTCTGTCACCTTAACCCAACTCTATAGTTGGGTTAAGGTTATTCGACTTGCATAATGTCATATGAGTTATAGTTTTAGTTACTAACGTGTGCTTTTAATAGGCTATATTTACATTTTGGCTAACAAAAATGTTACATACAGACACAACATTTTACTCAATATTGGGTATTTTGGAGGTGCACATTTTTGGTACTTGTTCATTTGAATTGTGGGAAATTTCACCTCAACATTGACTTTGATAAGGAATCAATACGGATCCAGCATAATATATGCACTACAAGTCGTTTGTGCAAATCTGTCAGCTTTGTCACAGACGAGGACATACGAGGTGCACACGTTGAGGTGAACTTCTGCAAAAAAGAAATACAATTCCTTTGTTTAAATAAAAGGCCAAACTCGTGTCTGTCACAGACATCCCAGAAGGTTCTGGAAGGTGGTGGTTAGATCGGGCCGGGTCAGAGAGCGAGGGGTGGGGAGCCCGCGTCCTTTAGGCCCTAAGACGAGAATTGTCAGCGTTGGCGGTCGGGGTCATAGGTCACCTCCGACTGAGCTTTGAGGAGAGCAATCCGATCCGGAAGCCGTGAACGCCTGTGAACTGACACTCCATGCTGTCTTACAGAAATACACGCGCTTCTCAGCCATACACTGCATAATGCAACCCGAGGTGTCGGTAAAGTGCAGTGAAGTACAGAGACTCTTGATGTAATTGACATCCCAACGACGACCAGCGAAGCTTCCGATCACCAAATGAACACGACGCCATTTGGCATCACAACATGGCCGCCATACCGCCACAAATAATAATAATATCGTCGGAAAATGATCTCCCCCCACAACACCGACGGCCGCTTTCGAACCCACGCACAGTTTTTCATCATCGTGCGATGTGCCAAAAAGTCCACCCTCGCCCTTTATTCAGCATCCAGAGAGGGAAAAACACAGATAATGAAGGTCTCTCCGTGATGAGGCTCCTGCACACAGCGGCACAGAAACTTAAGATGGAAAAAAACAACAATGTATCACAAGACGGGAATTACACCGGCCCTGGAATATGAAAGAACGGGGGGGGAGCAGGCGTTTCTGAGCGGCGCCGGCCAGGTAACCTTCAGAAACATCCTATTTTTCATTAGAGTCTTGTCAGACGGCCATGCCTTTAATAACATTCATCCGCTGTGCCGAGCAGAGGATAACTCGGGCTTTAAGGCACCATAATGAATGGGAGAACAGGGCCTCGGCGCAGCTAAGAACAGGAGGGCTTCTGCCAAACGGGCGGAGCAGCTCCTCTCCCCCCCCCACCCAACACCTCTCCCTGCCTCAGCATCCTCCCGTATCAACAACGAGCCCCATGCAAATGAACCGTCTGAGGTCCCTCTCCCCCTCTCTCTCTAACGCAGCCCTGTTAATTACTGTCATTACAGCACAAGGCAATGGGAGAGGGGAAGAGGTGGGGGGGGACTAACAAGCCACCGTCCTCATGATCTCGGCATTTGAAAGTCATCTTCACCGATAAAAACATGCCAAGAAACCCACACACACACACATACCACCACCACACCCGCCCGTAAGAAAATTGCAAATTGCCGAATTTGCTGACAGGGTGGGTTTCTATTTTTTGTTTCTGCCGACGTTGAGCGTGATGGATGCCTTCTTGACACAGTCTTGGTGTTTAGACTTTGGAAATAATGAGTATCAATGTCCCAGCCACGGAATATGCAAAGATGAAGGAGAAGCGTCTGGGTTTAATTAAGGCGGGCGGAGGCAGACGCTGCTCTCATACAGAGTGACCCGACATGATCAGCCTCTTATTGCTGTCATTTCTGAGCTAAATTATCGCCGGTATCTGAGGTGTGGGGCTCGCAGCGTACTGTAATAAGACCCACGTCTTGATGTCACAACAAGTGAACCCATGAGAGAGCCAGCACAGAGGAACTGGAGCCAAGGGAAATGTTTTTTGGGTTTTTTTTTTCCGGGAACACAGGCTTGCATGTAGAACATAACAACATTGAAATCAGCCCGGAGCAGTGGAATCTGGATAGCTGTGTTGAATCAGCTCTCGCTGCATCATTACAACCACAAATGTCCCCTAGCAGTTACACTCCTTGCATCCCACACAGGACCCCCGACGTATTCCAGAGAGAAAACCACAATATATTCTATCTGTGATACATTGAATGTCTTCCAGTGGCCTTCGGAGTGTAGTTTCTTGACCAAAAAAAAGTAAACGATGACATAGTCAATACACCCAACACATCAGGGCAAGTCTAGGTTAATGCACAGTTTGGAACAGTCTCCCCCACATTTCTCTCCCCACCCCTCTCTCTCTCCATCTCACTCTTTCTAGTTCACTTTCTTCCCCCTCCTCTCTCTCTCCCTCTCTCCCTCACACACGCACGCGCACTCACTCCCTTTTTTGTTCACTTTCTTTAACCTCCTCTCTCACTCTCCTCACTCTCTTTCTAGTTCACTTTGTACACCCTCCTCCCTCTCTCTCTCTCTCTCTCTCTCACTCCCCATCTCTTTCACTCCCCCTTGTTTTTCCTCCATTCCCCCTCTTTCACCTCTCCTTTTGCGTCCCCCTCATTTTCACTCTCGTTCTCCTCTTCCTCCATCCATGAGTCTGTGTGTGTGTGTGCTCTGGCGACAGGAGGAGGAGGAGGAGGAGGAGGAGGAAAATCAAGAGTGTATGTTACTAATAGAGAGTGGTGAGCAGGAGGTGGCTGAGGGGAGATAATGAGCGACTGCAGAGATGTGAAACAGACAGAAATGGATAATTAGGACAGAAAGTTTCAGCCATGCCGGCGACACTCTGCTGAAGAACAGGGACGTTAGTTCTATCGGAAACTTCTCTCTCTCTCTCTCTCTCTCTCTTATATATATATATATATATATATATATATATATATATATATATATATATATATGTATATATATATATATACGGACATATAATTGCTTGTTCCTTTTCCTACATTCATTACACGCGAGCTCACAGTATCTCTGTTTAACTTTCGGAGGCGAACGCTGACCTCTGCTTAAGAAGAATGTCAAATATGTAGCTGGCAAAGGACTATCTTCATGAGAGTACCTGTGAATCACTCCACATCTACATTCAGCGTAATTACTGTATTGACCTACATGAATAGTTCATGTCCTGTGGAGCACCCCCATCCCAGACCACCACCTCCCCTACATCACCATTTTGATTTTAATATATTTCCCCTGAAAACCCCAGAGGTCTCGAGGTAAGTGACCAGAATATATAGCAATCCTGAAATAATATGTAATATTGAATTGTCTGTACATATGGATGGAAAGAGGAGTAGAGTGTATGGTGTGTATGGACATAAACGTATATAAACTAATGTATAAACGGTCAGCTGTCGTGAAACCTTTAATTGCGTATAAGGTTTCAGTATGGGTGGAGGTTGGTAACGAGCACCAGCGGTCGTTTCAACAGGCGTTTGAGGGAGATACCGCACCATGATGCGGCTCTGATGCTATCATGACCACATTTCCCCCGGACTATACGAAAAGATCAAATCAATATCTTGATGATCCACCCTCCACCCCTAACCGACTCATCCCCACCTCTTTCCTTCTTCTTCACCCTCCCTCCTCCCCTGGCTCTTTTGAGAGCATATAATCCAACATTACTAGAGCACAAATATCAGGTTTTGTTACGTATTCACAGAGTATCTGTGGATACCTATTGTTTTTCTGGGAATTATCATTCTGAGAGCGTCATGCCCATATCTCAGCCTGTGACTGGTAAAACGTTTTGAAATTTGGCATACATAGGCCTGTGTGTATCCTGGCAAAACACGTCTCCAAAGAGTCTTGTGCCACTTCGCCCACAGGGGGCGCTATACTTTGTGGTTAAATATAAACGCTTTGGATTTAAGCCTTATTTGGTATGCGGAACATTTTTGCTTCTTGGACCCATAAGGTCCATCGGGAGAGACTCTTCTGTACAGTGAAAGCTTTGGAAAAACTTCAAAGATCTTCTCCTAAATGACCACCAGTCCAAATGACACCAAATTCAGTGCATATACTCTATGGCCATGCCTGACAAATTCTTACTTTTTACTTGAATTTAATAAAAAAATGGCTGGATGGACAATCAGATGATACAACAGCACTTAAAATAGTACTTAACATTGTGTAGCATCTTTTATTCTGTCTATCTGGCTGTTTTACCAGCAAGGTGTCAACCTAGCAATTATGAGTGCTTGAAACTTGTTCTATGAACCTAGTGATCATGAAAACTTTAAACAGCAATATATTATTTCTTTTGACAAATGTACTTATTGTCGCTTTGGATAAAAATGCCCTAAACTTAAATGTAATTGTACAAAACCTATTTGCTAGATAGGTTTAAATGTAACCTCTACGTTGTGTGTCAGTGCAGCCACTAGTTCACCTCTGCAGGCTGGCGGTCAGGGCAGTGAGGGTCTGTCTAAGCCCACCTTCACCCAGCAGCTGTCCATCCCTCCTGACTCCTGCAGCAGTACCTCCAGCTAGCGGTTCCTCCTCTGATGTCTGATGTAGTGAAGCATGAACTCACTGTACCGCTGTCTACACCGTCTCCAAAAGCGTCCCCTACTGTTGTCATCCCTGAATTTCCTCCACTGCCTTCTTGTCCTAGTCTTGTGTCCACTAGCAAAGGTCCATCATCTGCGTGTCTCCAGTCTGATATTGTTAAACGTGGCGTCTGCCTTCAACAAAGCCCTTCTGATTTAGTGATATCTACAACTGCCACCAAGGCTGGTGGTGATTGGTTATGGGGAAGACGGCATAGCCAATTCGTTGAATGACCTGCCCCCGTGGCTGGAAAAATACAGACTTGCTAATAATAGCGTCAACAAAATAATAGAGAATTTAGTACAACTATTAACCAGATCAAGAGCAGATCAAGGGCCTCTTGCTCAAGGATGCCTACAGGTAGGCTGTGGACACTGGGGATCGAACCGAGTACCTTTGAGTTGGAGTCGAACACCCTAACCACTACACCACCCTGCGCCCCCGTGCAAAGCAGCACCGTCAGCCTACTGTTGTCAGAACAGTGCTTTACCCCTCTTTTTTAATTGAACGCAATTCAATTAGGAGTCATTAGACCCTGAGTGATTTAGCAGTAGTGTTTCGATCAGGAGGGAAGGACACACTCATTAGAGGGCATTTAAATGTCCCTCCGTGTGGAGAGTAATGGAGAGGTAAGATTTAAAACGCAGTTTGGATGAGAATCTCCTTGCACAGCAAATGACCGATATAACATGGCTCGCTTTGCTGCCGGCAAATTCCCTTTATGAGCGCATATACAGCAATGGATCCCCGGGGAATGGTAAATGTGGTCATACGACAGTCACCCAGAAGGTACCTGGCTGCCTAAATGGCAGGTAAATAGTCTGGGTTTATAGCAGTAAATAGTCTGCCTTTATAGGATCACACTTTTTGCCAAAATTCTTTTGAAAATAAATTGCGAAACAGCTGTACAATCATGGGGGGTATTTACATGTTTGAAATTGAATATAAGCATTCCACGAGGAACTGTATTATCTGTCATTTTTAATTGACTGTCACCGGGGTGCATCTCCAGAGTCATTCTGCCCAAGATGGATAGGTATTTTTGTTTTCTATCATGAAGTTAATGCCATTCTTAGATGAATGATGGTGATTATGTCCCAGGGAAGGTGACTTAGTCTGAAATTGCTTTTCTTTTTCTCAGGTGCTTTGCCAAGAGGACACGGCGTCAAGTCTAAGTTGAGCACGGCGACGCCAGGGAAAGGGGAGGCCCTGGGACGGGGGTTTCAGAGGTAGATGTTGCAAGTTTACACCGCGGAGATCAGACACGACCTCATTTGCATCTAAATAGCATGCGTGGCCCCATAAAACTTTTACTACGACACGTTGATTGAGCTGCGGACAAGCGGGGGCCACTTTCCAATGACAGTATTTATTTTGTCAAATGCATTTTTAAAACACAATTATTAATAGCATGCGGTCTGCACCGTGTGGCAGAGTGCTGCGTTGTGTTATACCATAGCCAGGGAAATATTGATTTAGGTATGATAAGAAGAAGCCCCGGCCCTAAGGCAGGGTCTCTGGGACTTAATATATACCAGCGTATATCTAACTGAGGGCCAAAGCTTAGGCATCAATACACCACATTATCCCTCCACTAATAAGCAGACAAATTCAACACTCTGAGACAATAAATGTCCTTTTTTGTTGTTGATGTTGTTTTCAAATCAGTCCATAGGAGTAGTCCCAGGCCCTGCTCTCTATCGGTCATGTGGCCTTGGTTCCTTGCAAACATCTCATCCCATCTCTCCCTGAATCATTATGATCACAGGCCTACAGCAGCCTCTGCTCTGTCAACATATCCTCCTCATGGATGCCAAGGGCAGAGAGGCGCGGGGAGATTTAGACGAGGATACGAGAAAGGGCGTCTGAGGTGTTATCGCCACTGAAAAACATCTCAAACGGAATATGAGAATGCAGGAATATATGTTTTATTCTGCCATAGGAAATGTTTTAATGTGTGTTTAACGGTATCATAGCATCGATCGTGCAGAGTTTTGCTAGTTTAACAAATGATCTGACTTGTGCATCAAGGCACTATTTGTTATACGTGTAAATAACTAATAAAAATACAAACTACATTTGAAAAAAAAACAGTAAATCCTTGAAACTGTCACAAGCTGCAGTCCATGAAATAAATGGAAGAGATTAACTGATTTATTAAAAATCATTATGGAAATTACATCAGTTAAAAGTTAAATAATAATAAATGTATAACTGATAAAGTGCCACATTCTACAGACTAACTTACTAACTTTACTTCCAGATGTGAGGCATAGGACTACATATAAATAAAAATAACTAATTATAATAACAATATTAGGGGTGCATATCCATACAGCATAGTATTGTGATACTGTCTTCAGCAATACAACACAGCCACACTCACACACACAGTCTATGTGTGTGTGAGGTATTTGGTTAACACTGTTCAAGGGTTCAGTCTGTGATGAAAGACTAGTATGTTAGGGTTTGTGAGTATGTTGACTGTTCACTTGGACACATGGTCAGTCTGTAGGTAGTCAGCTCAGCAATGCAATGACTAGGTGTATGAGTGCTGGTCTAGGACCAGTTTTTCCTCATCACAATGAGGCTGTGACAGAGTGAAATAAACTGATACTGACTTAAATAATTAAATAATACAATAATAAATATAACTTCAATTTGAATTATTTTCGATTTTTAATAGTTGTGATATATTGGAACAAATTTAATCCCAATACGTAATGTATCACTAAACCCCCAATATCGTGTATAATATATCAATATCAATATATCAATCTAAGCAAACATTTTTGTTATAATAATTAATAATAATTTCTTAATTGGAAATCTAACTTAAATTCAATTTTACAATCTGTAACCACAAATAATCCAGCACAATGAACATTATGTTGAAAATCCAACCATGTTGGAACCAAAGTGCACTTAAGACATAATGTATGGGTGGTCTACGACACCTCGCAGGCCTAATGGTCACGAGTCCAATTAGACAGTCCATTAATTGCATGAAGTGCACTGCATTGTTAGACCTATTCATTAATTAGATCATAACGGCTATCATTTGTTTACTGCACTTCCCTCCCAGCGCCAAGTAATAGCACTGTGGTTACAAAAATAAAGTGACCTGGTATGATGACCTACTGTGAGAATGTGTAATCCAATTATTTTACGCCGACCATTCAGAGGTCGCGCTCATCCGACACCCTGGGAACCCTCAGAGTAACGCATTTAGTGAAAAGTGTTTTCCTATTGTGCTCACTGTCCGCAAAGACGAGCGGAAACGACAGTAAAATAGTGCTTTAAAATCTAGGAAGATATTTTAGCATCAGGAGCTGCTATCCGCTGCACGCTGTGTGTCTACCTCACTGTGTGTTTATGACATGGCGGGACAGCTATGCTACTATTTCTCAGCAAACCATCTGAGACACAGAGGTAGAACAAAACCACACACACACACATCACCAGAGGTCATCTAGAACACAATTTTACTTGATTAAATAATCTATTTTTGCATGCCATTACTGTCGTCACTGTCATCCGAAGCCGGGCGATTGAAATACCGGCGAGGAACGCCCCTCGTCCTCCCGGCCTCCATTCCTCACAGTATTCCCAATGTCATTCATTTGCCACCGAAGGTAACAAGCTCTTTCCTCTCTGTGCTCGCTAACGGCAGCCCTTTAATAGCCATTTCCCGGTGTGGCGAGTGATAGTGATAGAGAGAGGGAGGGAGAGAGAGAGATAGAGAGAGTGGGGGGAGAGATAGAGAGAGTGAGAGAGAGAGGGAGAGCGAGATAGAGAGGGAACATGTTTATTTGTGTGTCTGCACATGCCTCTCCAGTGATTCTCTCTGCTCCGCTCACCCAGCTGCTGGCTGGAGAAGTGATTCATGGGGCTGACAGATGCCTGCTACAGCTGGATCTGTCCTTGATCATCCCCAAAAGCCTGGACAGCACTGTCATTCACCATTGCCCAAATTATCTCTGTATTGACTGCAGAACCCTCTGTGACAGCGCCGTAATGGCTAATTACCCAGGATGCTTTGGGTACTTTTAAACCCCAGAGTGTTCCCTGGCTGTCTTGCGACACCACCGCTGCCGCTGGGGTGGAGAGTCGTGGCGGTGAGGGGCCACTGTTTTCCTGGGGCTCCACCTGAGCACCACTTCCTGAAGATCCAGGGTCCCAAAACCAAAACGCCCACGCAACAGAGAGAGACAGAGAAGAACCATACTATCCTGTTTGAAGGAATTATGCAGCGATGCCCGGGTAACAAAGTATACGCCTGGTGGTCTCAGAGGCTCTGGGGTCTGACTCCAGGCATCTCCCAGGAAAATAAAAGGTTGACACATAAATTACCATTTTTCCATCTATATATCTATATATATGATATATATATATCATCTATATATCGTCTGTCCCATGACTGCTCCCATCGTTTCTGGATGTCAGAGAGAGAGAGAGCGTTACTTTCTACTTAAAAATCGAAGTAAATCGATAGGTTCATGTTCTCGGTTCTTGGGGCAGGCATAATTAAATATGGGTAATTACAAATAATTGATGTCGATAAAAAATGCATTCCTTGTAGAAATTAGTACATCTGAAGGAACTCTTCTAAAGAGTTATGTACTTCTTATCGTCACAATAACTCCATAAGTGTCCTCATACGCAGGACAGGAAAGTGAGACTATTAATTCTGACTTATGGGTGAGGGGTGGAGGTTGGCAGACACAGAGAGAGACAGAGAAAGGACAGAAGAAGAGAGGGAGGAGAGGAAAAGGTGAGGGAATACAGGGTACAAAATCCCATCCTGACTGTTAGGGAAGATGATGAGGTCCCGGGAGAGTGGACGGAGCCGAGAGGGGAGCAGGAGTCTTTGTGAGGGAAGACTCCAGTAATTTGCCACATCCTGTCCGCATGGCAGCCATAGAAGCCACTCTGTCCTTAATTACCAGGATAACAAACCCATCCCCTCCCATGTGCTCCTTTTGCTCACCGTCTCTTCATGTTGCACCTCCCACCACCACCACCCCTCCCACCACCACCTCCATCCCTCTCCTGACTCCTGACTCCCCCACCCATCAGCGTCTGAGGTCTGGATATAGATGGTCTGTGCCGCTCTCTGCAGACAGCGGGGGAACAGACACCAAATGA
>OMKP01047323.1:0-12279 GCA_900302375.1 Bathygadus melanobranchus | reverse complement strand
CGGCTGTCTCTCTCCCCCCCCCCCCCCCCCTCCCCCCGCTCCCCTCATCCCCATTCTCTGCCTCTCTCTCCGCCTCCTCATGTCGCTCGCCCGCCTCAAAGACGCCTGGTGCTCCCTGCCCTGGATGCTGTTCGTCTCCATGACGACGCACCATGTGCGTGACGCGGTGCGTCGTGGCCTGTGGGTGTGTCCGCTTGGCAACACGGCGCCCATCCCCTATTGGCTGTATGTGGGAACCACGGCAACGCTCCCCCACCTTTGCTCTGTGCTCATGTACCTGACTGGTGCTCGCCACGTCATCACCACCAAACACGGCGTCGCCATCGACGTCTGAGGACCTATGAAGGGACTGGGAGGGCCCTAGCCTCCCAGAAGTTTGGTTCACAACCAAATGAAATATTTTTCGTTCTTAGTATTTTGGTATTTATTTTAAACGGATGGTTTTCAAACAGACCTTTTTTCCATTTTGGTGTTTTAATTTTTTGTAAAATGTATTTATTTGTTTTTGTTTATAGTGCTATGTGAACTCCAACCATTTCGTCATGTTAACAACATGCTAGCTACAGGCTTGAGACATCCTAGCAATATGTTAGCAACAGGCTAGACTAGAGACATAGCTACATGCTAGTGACATGTTAGAGACATTCTAGGTACATGCTAGCTACATTCTACCTATATGCTGGAGACATGCTAGTGACATGCTATCGACATTCTAGTGATATGTTAGCTACATTCTAGCTATATGCTGGAGACATGCTAGCTACGTGCTAGCTATATGCTAGGAATACATAAGATGCATATTAGAGACTACTTCCGTACATGTATATGAATATAATATAGGTTATTAATAATTTATTATGTCAACAGCCTCCAGGACCTGTTTTTATTCAACCTTCAAATTCACATCAGGAAGAATACAGCTCTTTTATTGATCTGATTCCTCAGGAGATCCTAGGCCTACATATGAACATGGAGGGTGATATTGTGTATCGTTGTGACGATGTATGACGTGTTGTGGTGTAAATGTGTTCTAAAGGGAACTGGTAGGTCTGCTGGGACAGATCTCTCTATCCACGTTTAACTCATGACTCTAGTCTGGGATGAACTGTCATACTTTAACCACGGAGATACAACTACAGGGACGCATTATCTAACCATTACCGTCAACACCAAACCCTTACATTCACCAATTTACCATAACCACCTCTAAAACCTGTAGCCACCGCTAAAACTTTACCCTAACCAACTCTAAATCCCTTAATCACCTCTAAAACCCTTAAAGGGTCACTTCACCAATTTTCAACTGCAGATGAGCAATTTTTACCCCATCATACCTTTCCGGCACCGCTAGTGATTTTCACTATTTACACATGCAGCTACGTTGCAGAGCATTTCCGTCTTCCTCCCTTTCACGTATGGCATAGCAATGCTGGAATAGTTGGACCAAGGGACAGTCCAGCAGATGGTGGTAATGCAACACTTATGGATGCCAGCCTCCATAAAACTCAACAGTAGAAGAACAGAGGATGGACTTAGAGGAGCTCCCTTATTTCTGAATCTGTCCAGTTTCCAGCAATTCTTGAAAAGGGAGCTAGGAACAGATTTACCGGGATATCATTCCCTCTTCCTATTGACACATTGACCCCAAGCAGGAAATATTCTGGAACATTTACGGGATAGACTGCATGTGTGAAAGGGGCTTCTGTCAAGTGAACCCAACAGAGTTGGGGTATGGTTTTGCATCTGCGCTGTGCTGTATCCCAGAGTATCAGCAATAACTGTAGCCATTTTTCAAACTATACCCCTAATGCGGATAGATAGATAAGGTTGAAAATTGTTTAAATTATCCTTTAAGCACCTCTAAAACCTTTACCTTAACCATCTCTAAAACCCTGAACTGACCAAAATCTTACCATAAACACCTAAACTAATAGCTAAAGTAACTATCTCTAACCTTATACCCAAATTAACCATCTTTAACCTTATACGTGAACTTAACCATCTCTAACCCAATACCTAAACTTAACCTAATACCTAAATCTAACTAACTCTAACCTGACACCTAAACTTAACCATCTCTAACCTAATACCTAAACTTAACCATCTTTTACCTAATACACAAACTTAACTATCCTAACCTAATACCTAAGAGGCTGGTCGCTGTAGTGATGTGAATGGCGACAGGATAGTAGTGTAGTGATAAGTTCACATTCACCTACTGACCAATTATCATGAAATACGTAGATTGTCATACTGTTCCTGTTCCACTCAGCAAAATATTATCACTGTGTACACACACACGTTTAATTTTTCACTTTATTTTTATGTTGACCTTAATTTATATTGCTGTTATCTTGTATTTGTTAAATGTGTATTTTATATGTTTACCACTTTGGTAAAAACATGTAGGCCTGCAATTTATTTTAAAGGTCTTTTTAACTTAAAATAAAGTTCTACCTGTGTGTAGTTGTAGTACACAAATACACAATTACATACCACTATGGAATTTCTTAATGACAAAATGATCACAATACCAATGGGAAATCATTTCATATAATTACATTGTTTGTATTAATCAGGTGTTCCAGCAATGTTAAGAATCTTGTGTGTTGATTGTCTACAACAAGGCACAGTTAAAACTCAAGACTAGGACTATACCACATTTCACTTGTTTTCTTTACTGATGTAACCCTGACAACAAGGTAGATGCGTTGCGTTGAGGATTACATTCAGCCCTAGGTATCCTCCTTCTCGCTCACAGAGGGTTAAGGTTAGGGTAGAAGTCATGGTGGATGAATGGGTTAACCATACCCATATGAATGGGTTATACAATGGGTTTCACCCAGGAGACCATGAGTACCCAGCTGCAGACAAGATGGCGGACCTCCGCAAGAGGCCTCAGTGAAAGTTCATTCAAAAGTCTTAAAGTTGGAATTTGTTGAAATGTATTCATTAAACCATTTCCTAATCAATTCATTAAACAATGTAAATGTTATAATCATGAGATGCAATATTTTTCCCACACTTCCCATCCAGCCTATCACATCTTCCAAGCCCTCTCCTTGACTGGAAGGAGGTTCCGGACTGTAAACACACGAACCACCCGCCACAAGAATAGATACTTCCCACATGCAATAAAGCTCCTAAATGGTTAATCACTACTATACCCACTCTTTCCATTCCTGTAATTACCACACCAATTACCATCACAATGCAGTTATCTATTCTTTTATAAAAGGTTGTCTCCTGGTCATGGTAACCTCTGCTTGGCCCTGCGTTTGTCTTTGGGCCTCCATGATTTTGATGGTAATCTGAAACAGTTAGCAAATGATCTAAGCATTCCTTGTGCTGTGCTAGATAGTGCACTTTTTTCCAGAGGGGCAACAGATTGACCACAAGTTTACAAACAATTACATGATTACTTATATACTAATATCTATGACAATCTCATTGGCCTGACACCAAATTATATTTCCAACATTCTTGTCAGCTATGAGGCAGTCAGGTCTCTCAGGTCCTCTGGCACTGGCCTTTTACAGATTCCAAGAGTTAATACTAAAGCTGGCAAAATGTATTTTGTTGGTATAGCAAGCCCCTAAGCCCCCCATAGACAACTTTGTGGCAGCCCACCACAACATCGGCACTGACTGGCGTTAGCCGAGCAGCTAACCCCTGCTACCGAATTACCGATGTAACGTGACTCAAACAGTTTGTACTCAACAGTACAACGTAAATTAAATTCAGGATTCATTTATATTATATTATTGTAGCAGCTCGCTTCTGCCACATGCCACAGTAAGTGGCTTTTCCAGGGCTCTCCATAAACAGGACACAGGAAGGTGTTGAATAATCCGGTTTATTTCAGAGTTTGTAGTTGAATGGACAGAGCAGATCGAACAAAGCTAGCATACTCGCGCTCTCTTGAGTGTGTGTGGTGATGGCTGGTTTAACCTGTTGGTCTTGATCAGTCTCTCCCAGCCAGACTAATCAGCCTGGCTCTCACCTTCTTACAGGCGTTAGGCGCATGTCGGATTGTGAGACCCCGCATGCCTGGGCATTGCGTCATATTATCTGTACTCTGGTTTATTAATCTTTTATAAACTTACAATTATTATCAGAACAAAGTCAAGCGAGTCATTTTTCCACCACAAGTCTTCTTGCTTTTTCTGTCACAAGTGGACTACACACATGCGCAGTCCACAACACAAAGAAGTTCAGCTTCCGCTGCTAAATTAACCAGTTTATTGCAGAGTTTGTAGATGAATAAAGACAGAGCAGGTGGTACATGCTAGCATGCTAGTGCTCTCTCCAGTGTGTGTGGTGATGGCTGGTTCAACCTGTGTGCATTGATTAGTCAATGCATCACAGGTGTGCAGCCCCACCCAGCCCCAGACTCTAATTTGGGTCAAGTGAGGCTGCTTAAACAACCGGCCGAACCTATTCTCCCCCCATCCAAACAAAACCAACAATAAACTGGACTTGGTAGTAACAGGGTTACTATACCTAACTTAAACAAACAGACTCTTTACAGGGTTGCCATACCTAAAAAAAAAAAACAACCCTCAACCCCATTGTCCCCAGCGTGACCCGCCAACCCTCCCTCCCCCTCCATCCCTGAGACCGGAAGCCAGGGGCTGCTGCCTTGGCTGGTGGAGGTGTTGCTGGGCTTTGGCATTGCAGGGCTGTCTGGATAGGCTGGAAGGACTGGACAGCTGGGCCTTGGTGGAACCCCCTCATTGAGTGACAGTGTAACAATGCTCCTTGCCACACGCCATATAAGTGTCTTTCTAGCGCTCCTCCATGATTTATTGTAGAGTTTGTAGATTCATTTTTTAACAGAGCAGGTGGTACATCCTAGCTGTAAGCGCTCTCTCAAGTGTGTGTTTTGATGGCTGGTTTAAGCTGTGTCCACTGATTAGTCAATGCATCACAGACTCTAACTTGGGCGAAGTGAGGCTGCTTAAACCAGCCACCAACCACACACACTCCACAGTCTAGTTCTTTATTATTATTCCCAAAATTTGGCACCTATCTCCTCCCACCATTTTTCACCTAGAGACTCCATTCAACTTTTTAAAGTTCAGCTTGTATTGGAACGGAGGACTAATACTTTTCTGATTGAAATATAGGCCTATACTTTTTAAAATATTAAACTTTTAACATCTCTCTTTACATTGTATAATGGAAGTCAAAGGGCAGACTGCAAAGCTGTCTGTCTTATAAAGCGTTACCATTTCTGAGACTTTCTGTGAAACATTTAACAAACCACATTTTGATCTTTATACTTTTTTTTTTGGAAATTGAGTTTCGGTATCTTTTATACTTGTTGAGATACAACAGTTTTAGTTTTATACAATTTTTTATATTGTCAGGCTCCAGATACGGTAACACAGGTGATTGATAAGCTGATTAAACCTCCAGCAGTTTGTATCTCTCTCACTCTACTACTACTGCCACTAATACTGATACTAGCAGTACTACTAATACAGGGTTTTTTTCTGCAGAGAGAATTATGAGGCGGCTGCCTCAGTCAAATTACATTTCTCATCTGTGTAAGCCGTGTAATAACTGGCACTTGGATGCTCATGCATATGTTGGCAATCGCACAATTTTCATTAACAATCCAGACCCACGCAATAAAATCTGTTTTATTGCGTGTGGTGCGGTGGTTACATTTATTCTATATACACACACACACACACACACACAATACAATAATAACCATGGAACTGTCTAACTCATTATTTGTTGTCCAAAGCTTAACGGAACACTTGATAACTTTTCTAACATTGACAACATTCAGACACTAGATGTCAATATCGTTAACCAGAGCTTGTAAAATTGCAGGGCTGTTGATGAGACCAAAAGGCGAGAGTGGTCGTAGGGTAAGTCTGAGGCTGTTGCCTGAAGACCAGGAAGTACTGCACCAGAAACGGTCGACAGGAACCCACCTCGCCATTATAATGCTCCGGAATCTGGGTTCACAAGAGGAAGGTTAGCCAAGTTTCTGCAGAACTTGATCGTGCTTTCCCAGGAGCGGTTGCAGTTGGATAGCGAGTCTTCAGGGTTGGCTGGGTCCATGGTTGACCAGATCATATTATTAAACTTCAGAACAAGTGGACCCAAATGCATGACACTAAAAGACACAGATGACGTAGAACAAGGGCACTGGGTAAATGGGTCGTCAAAAGGACAGGCAATGGATTGGGAACAGGCAGGGTTGTCAGGTTTGCAGGGGATTTGGCAGGCAGGACTAACACATAAACTAACCATCCCTAACCTAACACCCAAATTAACCATCTCTATTCTAAAACCTAAACTAACAATCTCTAACCTAATGCCTAAACTTAACCATCTCTCAAGGCCCTGAGACATCAAACTGACGTCAAAGAACTAGCTGTGATGAAGGCCACTTGTGTCTGGGCCAAAGAATTTCACTTGAACACACTGCAAAGACAGCCAACCGCCAACTAGCATGCATGTTCTGCACCTGCGTGAGATGAAATAACTCTCCATACCAGCAGGTGGCGGTAATCTGTATTACATTTAGGGCATTTGGCAAACGCTTTTGTCCAAAGAGACTTACAATAAGTATATTTGTCGAAAGAGTGAAACAACAATACAGATTTAGATACAGATTTCAATAGAACATGTTTCAAGCACTCATGATTGCTCGGTTAATAGAACAAGTTTCAAGCACTCATTTACATTTACATTTAGAGCATTTGGCAGACGCTTTTATCCAAAGTGACTTACAAAAAAGTAACACATTTGTCGAAAGAGGGAGACAATATATCGCTGAAGGTAGAGTGCAACTAGAACAGAACAAGTTACAAGCATTCCTGGTTGATTCCACTCATAATTGCTTGGTTGACCCCTTGCTGGTAAACAGCAAGACTAAGAAGTACTATTTTGAAGTGACTATTTTAAGTGCCGGGACGTACGAACATACAAGAACATAAAAGATGCTACACAATGCTGTGCCAGGATGTCTTTCAAAAATGGAAACCGGAAGACCTAGGACTGCAGATATAGAAACCGTTGTTATGATACATACATGAAACAAGGCAGCATTTGCCTACCATTTTTACACCACTCTTCTCGATCACCAGTCGCTCACCTGAAAATATTTGTGTATTGATCAGATGAGATGAAATTGAAAAATGAGAAGAACCTTTGTGCATGCCCACTTGACAAAAGTCGTTTACTGCTTTTCTCACTTCCGTTTCTCTTCTTGTGTACTGATTTGCTTAAGCTGAACAGTCAAGGGAGGGATTTCTCTCACTCCGCCAATTCAACATGCTCAATCAGCCAGAAAAGCCACCAACTTGTGGTAACAGTGCGGGACACATCGCAAAAACTAGGGCCAGAGACATTCACTGACAGCCCGACATTGGCCAATGGCCAACTGTCTCTGCCTGGTGGGTCACCATCTCTGAACTAAACTATGTCCAGACCTAAACTAAACACCCTAACCCTAAACGTTACCTTTTCAAACTTTCTACTTTTTCAAACTTTATACCTACAATCAAGCATTAATTTTTATAACAAACAAACAAAATGGAACCGTTTCAAACTCGGAACTGTAGTGTTAATGCTTTATAATACAGAGTGTAATTACCCACAACTTATGGTGTACTTTCGGCATATGTGTATGTATCCGTAAATACAGTATGTATCAGTATCGAGGAGCAAACTCTGGGTCTGAAAAATGAAGCCAATGCGGAAGTGCTTTAAACCTGCATTCTTTCTAATGGCCAGCATTGGCTGAAGTCAGATTGTCTGGTAGGATGAGAAAATGACCCTACTTCTCACTTGATTTATTCACTCAGTAAATATTTTCCTAATGAGTTTATGGTCTCAATCGCCAGTTTCAAGACCTCTTACAGCATGATGTTCATTTAGTAAATAATGGTCCTATTTAGAGTAAAGTAGACAATAAATGCTTTATGGCGTGGCTAGCGACTTGTCACATTTAAATAGCCATGACTTGTGTTTTGGAAGTTTTTGGATGTCTGTGTTTGGAACCCTTCCCCCCCCATAGGGCGGCGGTTAGGGTTAGTAGTGCGGTTGTCTGGCAACCAGAAGGTTGCTGGTTTGATTCCCGGCTCCCCCTAGCTAAGTGTCAAGGTGTCTCTGAGCAAGACACCCAACCCTAACTGCTCCTGATGAGGTGGTTGTTGCCTTGCATGGTTGACACTCGTCGGTGTATGAATGGGTGAATGTGAGGCAATGTAAAGCACTATATAAATGCAGTCCATTTACCTTTCACAGTGTGTTTTCACTACATGAATGTTAATTGTTACATTTTGGTCGCTTAAAAATGTCATGTTGTTTATGTCTTTTTACTCCTTTTTCCCCATTGTCTTCTGCTGTACCTACATTTAAGTACAAATTGGAACTGGTAAGTATTGCATATGTACGGATACATACGTATTATAAAGCGTTACCTTAAGCGATGGGTGTGAGTTGTGACATTATTAGCCACCTCTCTAGCTTGCCACTAGACATTGTATTGAGTGTAGTGGTCAAAGACACTTCCTTTTAAACCGTTTACAAGTGCTTTCACAGGGAAGTACTCAAAGAATATCGTGCTTAAAATGTAGTGAAGCTAATGACACTTTCAGCTTGCTTATCTTTTAGACATTATGTAACATACCCTTTATGGGTCCTGCCCAGGTTGTGCTGATCTATTTATTTTTTATCTATCGAGTATTCATATGCAAGTTCAGTCTGAATACTTTCTATGGATGGATGGTCTACACCCCCACTTAACGTACACCTTTAAGTTAAAGGTGCTGTAGATAAGAGCTATTTAAAGGTGCTGTAGGTAAGCCTTAAGAGCTATTTAAAGGTGCTGTACATAGGATTTAAGAGCCATTTAAAGGTGCTGTAGGTAAGATTTAAGAGCCATTTAAAGGTGCTGTAGCTAAGGTTTAAGAGCCATTTAAAGCTGTTGTAGGTAGGATTTATGAGCCATTTAAAGCTATTGTAGGTAGGACTTATGAGCAATTTAAAGGTCCTGCAGGTAAGAGCAATTTAAATCTGAGGAAATATAATTTCAGTGCGATCTCTTAGAAGTATGATAACCATCCCTCAGCTATTAGCGACTGCTATTTTTTAAATTTACGTACGTTTGTGCACATGGGCGTACCTGTGAGCGTTTGTGCCTGCAGGTACTAAGGTATGTGTGGGCGTGCCTGCAAGCGTACCTGCGAGCGTTTGTGTGTTCACAGTAATGTTTTGGCGAACAGACATTTACGAGGGATGTGAGTTAGCTGTTAACCCTAAAAAATGTCTGCTCACGTTCAAAAAAAAAAGATTGATACAGTTTTTAACTAAACGTGGACTTAGCCAAGTATCTATTTACTGAAGTCAGAGGTAAAGCTGTGTGCTTAGTTTGTGGAGTACAGGGATTACAATGTGTTCAAGGATTACAATTTGAATCGCCATTACGAGACTATGTTCATGGAGGTAAATGCATGCTTGGACAAGCTTGGAATGAAATGGGACAAACTGACAGGTGTTACAACTGATGGTTGTCCAAATCTGACTTGTCCGCACTTGTCCAAAATGTAGGACTTTTGAAGCGGATGCAAGATAAAGTGACTGAAATTAACCCAGAACAGAAACAGGTATTTTTGCATTGTATTATACATCAAGGTGTAAGTCAGTGCTAAAAATTAACCATGTTACTGATGTTGTATCTAAAATAGTTAACTTCATCAGGGCAAGAGTGTTGAATCACAGACAGTTTGTTGCACTTCTGGAGGAGCATGAGACTGAACATGGTGACATAGGCTACTACAAAGCTGTCAGATGTTTCAGCCAAGTGCTTAAAAGAGTATGGGACCTGAGAGCTGAGATTCAAGAGTTTTGTGAGAAGAAAGGCAAGGACATCCCAGAGCTCTCAAATGCAGACTGGATGGCTGATCTTGCATTTGCTGTTGATGTGACTGCACTGACTGAACTAAATACCAAACTGCAAAACAAGGGCCTCTTTGTACATGAAATGTACAGCCTGGTGAAGGCTTTCATGAGAAAGTTGCAGTTTCTAGCCAATTGGAGGGCAACATTCTCACCCAACACTAAAAGAAGCCACACCATCAGCTGATCACCTCAGCCCATCCATGTTAGGGACACTGCATGATGAGTTTTTAAGGTGGTTTGAAGACTTCAAAAGAGTTTTGAGAGTGAAATGCACATGATTTCCTCTCCCTTCACTTGAAGTGTGGACACTGCACCCAGTGATGTTCAGCTCAAACTCAATGACCTGCAGTCTGATACACTACTGGCAGAGAAGTTTAAGTCAGTATTGCTGCTGGATTTTTATTCTTTTCTCAAAGAGGAGAACTTTCCACACATGAGTAGGCATGCTCAGAAGATGTTGGTTTTCTTTGAATCTACCTACATATGTGAACAAACTTTCTCAGTGATGAATTTGAACAAATCCGGTTACAGATCCTCTCTCACTGATCATCACCTATCAGCTGTCCTTTGCATATCCACATTCAAGACATTCAACCTGACTTCAGTGCACTTGTTCAAGCCCAAAACTGATTGGATTTCTCTCACTGAACAAGAAAAAAGAACTGAAAAACAGCAAATGAGGAAATTATACTACAAACATAATAGCACGTATTACTTTTTTTGTATAAAATTTCTTTAATGCTGGTCTTTGAAATACTGAATGCTTGAAATAAACGTAAATGTTCATTTTCAAAATAGTTTTTGTGAATGTTGATTAAATTGTGATATAATGTTGGTGTTTTGTAACTGCTGTAATCTGCTCTTACCAGTAGCAGCTACTCAAAACCATACAATTTACTGCTTTTATAAAAAGATTAAATTAATATTGAGCAGCCTATTGGTCCGGCCCAGCCGGAGGAACTGGGAATGTTGTGGAGTCCCAGTTTCTCATCTGGCCCCTTGGGAAAATTAATTGCCCACCCCTGATCTAGCCTGTCAATCACATGCACGCACACAGCGGTATCATCGTGCCACCATAGGCGCTTGAATACAACACTTCTCAATGGTGGGGAAATTTAGGGAGGGAAGGAGCGTTTTTTGGTTCTTCTACTCTTTTCTGCTCACTTCATAACGTCTATTTTAGTAGAGGGTATATTTATATCTTTGATACCCCTTGCTGTTTTTGAGTGGCTGTTGGCTGTAGTGACATGAATGGCCACTAGATGGTAGTGTAGATACACGTTCACCTACTCACCAATTACATGAAAACTGTTCCTGTTCTACTCAATGTAATAATATCAATGTGTAGTACACAAATACACATGTTGAATGTCACTAATCTTGAATCTAGAATTTTTCACTTTGTTTACTTCATTTATTTATGTATTAAAACATTTTAAGTGAATTTATTAAATGTTTATTTTGTATAGTAAAGTATATTTTGGTAAAAACACGCAGAATATATTGTATAGTAAAGTAGGAAGTAGAACTGTGTGGTCTTAAATCTGAATACTGTTATGCCTGTAGTTTTATTACCACTTTTTATGTATTTATGTATGCACTTTAGCTCATCTTGTACCTCTTCCACCGCCCCCCACCCTTCTTTTTGTCTGCAGTGTTCTGTTCACTCCCTCCCTGTGTTAAATATTAACAAGTCTGTCAACATGGGTGTAGTCAAGGTTCTCTGAACTTTAGCTGTTGTGGATACAATTGTATTTATGGACTCTAGCTGTTGTGATGAAATTGTATTTATAGATTCTAAATGTTGTGATAAAATTGCATTTATAGATTTGAACTGTTGTGATAAAATGGTATTTATGGATTCTAGCTATTGTGATAAAATAGTATTTATTTCAAAGACAAGTACAGAAGAGAAAACAGCTTATGGTGAAACAAACATGAAGTAGTATGTACATATGAGAGTAAATCCAAGTGTACTTAGAGTTCTACTCCCAAAGAGGATTTACACACAATGTGTTAGACAAAACATTATAATCATACAAACACACTGATAAAAATACAAAACATCACGCCACATGATATAATCATTCAAATGCAAAATACAAAACCCTACAGAATGATACAGAAAAAAACAAGAATGGAAGGGTCTTTTATAGGCCAAGTACAGGCCACAATGCTGCTATTGGTGTGATTTATACTTTATATGCACTAAGACGTAAGGTGGCGTGAGATGTTTTTGTAACGCATTGCATCCTAGTGCATATCCTAGTACTCATATGTATATATACTCATATGTATGTGTATATATATATATATATACACATACATATGAGTATATATTACCTCCTA
>OMKP01047310.1:0-11998 GCA_900302375.1 Bathygadus melanobranchus | reverse complement strand
CAGAAAGCCCCTTTCTGTTGAAGGAACCAAAGCTCTGCATGCTCCTTGGTGCTTGTGTTTCGTAACGTTGGCGTATTTGTTTTGGCCTGAAGCCCTCCCGGTCTCAGCTCCTACTCAAGGAAAACTTCCAAATCTTTTGTTTGTCAAAAACAAATGCTTGTTTTTGTTGTTGTTCGGCAACCCTTATTAACACAATCTCAAGGCCAAACTATCTTGGTCTTATGGTACACTGTTAATTTCTTCTCCACCCCCCTCCTCCTCCTCCACCTTCCACCACGGTCCCTTCTCCTCCCACCCACTCCTCCTCTTCGTCCCCTGGCTGGCTCCCTGGGTTGCGTGGCGTAGGCATTGACATGCTGAGCAAGATGCTGAAAATGCAGATGCTGGAGGATGAGGATGACCTCGCCTACGAGACGGAGATCAAGCAGCGCACGTCGTCCACGTCGGACAACCAGCCCGCCTGGATGAGGACCATCCACACCACCGCCTTCAACTGGCTGCAGCTCATCCCGCAGATGGTCAACCCGCTGAAACGCACGGTGGACAACATCAAGGTAAAGATGGTACCTGGGTGTGAGCCGCTCTCTCTACGAAGGAGTAGCGCAACGTCCTCTGGTAATAACTGATCGTAACAGGGAGATCTCCCTGCTGTAAGTCGAGGTCTCTCTATCGCTCTTCCTTGCTCCCGTTCTCTCCAAGTACAACCAGAAGAAAAGAGAGGAGATGAGTGTTGATATGTAAACATGATTATAGTGTTTAAAGCTTTGCAACGTAAAATATTTAGATTATCTCACACAGACCAAATCGTGGAGAGTGGGGAAACAAAGCCTCCCTGGGTTGATTAATCTGTAACACGGATGGCTTTTCAAAGGCGCCATCTTGAACTAGATGGCTGCAGTGGAAGAAGTCCCATAGTGCGTGCCTCTCCAATGGTTCCTTTCTCTCCCCCAGGATCCACTGTTCCGCTTCTTCGAGCGCGAGGTGAAGATGGGCGGCAAGATGCTGCAGGAGATCCGCCAGGACCTGACCGACGTGGTGCAGGTGTGCGAGGGCAAGAAGAAGCAGACCAACGACCTGCGCACGCTCATCAACGACCTGGTGAAAGGTAAACCTCTCCATCGTTTACATTGTACCTCCTGTGCTGAAATGGGAATTACTGTTACTGCTTTTCTGGTTGTTCATCACCAATGCTTTTATTCAAAATGACTTGCCGTGAATTCTTTGGCTAGTTGCTAAACTCCTGATGTGAATGCTCCTGAATGACCTACTGGACTGTAAAGTGTGCTCCACTTCCTGCTTACCACAGGCGAGATGTTAGCATAACAGCTAAATGCATGCATTTACTGCAATTCTTTGTGAATTGTCCCCTGATCTCTGGTGCGTCTCCCTGCAGGTATTCTGCCCCGCAGCTGGTGCCGCTACACGGTCCCAGCCTCCATGACGGTGATCCAGTGGGTGGCCGACTTCAGCGAGAGAATCAAACAGCTGCAGCAGATTTCCCAGGCGTCTGCCAGCGGGGGTGCCAAGGAGCTGAAGGTAACGCAAACCGTTTGAGGGCCCCTATTTTACCACCAGGTGTGGTGTTAATTGGCCATTACAAGCTATTTACCCACCTACCTGCTAGTGACATCACAAGTGGGAGTTTCCACCCAGATATTTGAGGGGATGGGTCAACCTACCAGTTGGTACATTCCTCTGGGTTTTATTACTAAAATGACAATTCAATTTTGTAAAGTCATTAAATTGTTTTAATATATTTACAGTTTGTACTTTTCTGAAAAACAAAATGTATTTCATCCGTTGATTTATTTATTTTCTTCCATTTCAACCCTATCTAGAACATCAACGTGTGTCTGGGCGGCCTGTTTGTGCCGGAGGCCTACATCACAGCCACCCGCCAGTACGTGGCCCAGGCCAACAGCTGGTCCCTGGAAGAGCTCTGTCTGGAGGTCAACGTCACCAACGCCCCGGGTGCTGTGCTGGACGCCTGCAGCTTCGGCATTAAAGGTCAGAACACGCACGCACGTGTGCATGCACACACAGTTCAGAACACCCGTTGGATTACAACATCTGCGCAAAAGTATTCGCAAAGTCACCAACTCCAGGGACAGGATGCGGTCTCTGGTGCTTATGGTGTTAATTAGAAAGCCACTCTCACACTGGGTTTGTTTTTCAATGCGTTTCTCTGCAGGTCTGAAACTGCAGGGGGCCACGTGTGCCAACAACAAGCTGTCCCTGTCCACCACCATCTCCACTGAGCTGCCCCTCACACAGCTCCGCTGGATCAAGCAGGGCTACGAGGAGAAGAGACACACGGTATGACAACACCACAGAAACAAACATGCTTGTACATACTGTTGAGCCATTTAGCACATTGATGTGTCATTCATGAACAGGTAAGGTTTAGGCATGTTGCAGACTCTGCAAACATTATGGATCAAATCCAGAACCTTTCAGCTGGGGGTCAAACATCAAGCTAACTACTAGACTACCAACTAGGGCTGTGCCAATTTAAATAAACCTAGGTAGGCCTATTTAAAGAGATCAACTGATCCTGAACGGCAGTAATCCTGCCATGACTGCAGTTACTGACTGGTGAATGAAATGTATTAAATAAATGATTTCCTTTTCGGGAAACTACACGTCGTTTAACGTTGGTTAATTAGGCCTATTAAAGGCCGGGTCTAATTCTTATATGCATATTTCTATCAATCGTGCATGGCATGCTTCCGCGATATCGGCAGAAATGCTTTTCTCAGAGAAAAGTGTTTTAACAGACTACTGTGTCTTTCGACGACCAAGCGCAGCAACGACCAGTCGACGTATGGCAAACATAATTCTAGTGAACCCCCTGTTTCAGCTAGTTCAGTGGTTATACCCGGTGACGTGGTGGTTTATTACAATGACGATCTATTGCAGTCAATCGCAATCAAAATGACATGATTGGCACACCCCTACTACCCACAACATACTTGTAGCATACTGCAAACATCCAACATTATAGCAATATAATGTGGTTTTACGTTTGTGCTCCAACATCAACTAAAATCCTCCTCCTCCTCTTCTTCTTCTCCAGGTGACCCTGCCCGTGTACCTGAACTTCACCAGGTCAGACCTTATCTTCACCGTGGACTTTGAAATCGCCACGAAGGAGGACCCGCACAATTTCTATGAGCGCGGCGTGGCTGTCCTGTGCACCGAGTAGAGCTCCTGAACGCTTCCACTCTTACTGATTAACTCATTATAATCTATACTCTAATCGCTTAGTATCCATTTCCTGTTAAACTATCCACAAGAAGCAGCCTGTAGTGTGTTGTATTCCAATAGTAACTGTAGCGAGTCAGTGTGAAGCCGTAATTTACGTAACATTAATTACCGTAGCTTATGAAAAGTATTTTCGGAAGGTCAGAGGAAGTTGGTTGTCGGTTGGTTAGTAAATGACGAAGTGGCGGGGAAGTCGAGAAAGTAATGCGATGTGTTTTTAAGAAGGACTCTGTATGTTTTTAACAAGGATCAAGGTTGGAAATAAATAAACTGCTACATTGATTTCAATCTCCCTTGTTGATTCTTCCTTTACATTAACTTTGTATTAATCCCTATTTGGAAGAGGGATATGTGTTTATTGAAGCTAGAAAGGTTTTCATAGGCACAACATCCAGCCCATGTTAAATCATAACAACCAGCCAGTTTATTTGCTTTTCCATTGCTAGACCAGTCTCAATCTGAATCCACAAAGACCTCTGGTGTATCTGTGCTGAACGGCAGATGGACATTTTTCACCCCAGTGGACAAAAGCTCCACAGTTCTTTCAATGACGAGACGAGAGTTGTCTTCAAACTACGTCTGACCAGTCGACCGTATTTGACAAACTGCCTTGTAGTTGAACAAACCCAAGCCTGTTTTGTGAGGACAAAGTCAGTAATCAAGCAGTGTGTGATGCATCTCCCTCGCAGTGGTTTCTCCTCGTGCACTGTGAAGCGGCTTGATTGGGTTGGAAGGAATCAAAGATCTTTGATTGCTCTCCAACCTCTTCCGGCTGGAATGAGAGGAGTGCTATTCAGCATCGGGTGGATGGCGTCATTTGGGTCTATGTTTGCCTCCAGTGTGATCTGGCTGTAAGGGGGGAGATCTCATTTTCATCACTTCACTGGAGGGGGGAAAAAAGCAGTCTGGCTGGCCTTGAGTTTCTGAGTCAAACTCAAACTTGTGACATTTCTGCTCATGCAGAATTCAAATGCATGTATGTAATGCACACCTTGAAGTACACAGAAACACAAATTCTGATGGTATGCACATTTGAAAGCCTGGTAAATCAGGTGTATACCTATATATATAGGGAAGTGGGTCTACATGAAGACTTTTTTTGCAGACAGCTTGTATACAAGAGCTTAACACTCAATCACATAGCAATGGTGTCCTTCCGTTTCCTCAGTGAAGAGTATTGGCTCCCAACTTTTTTTTTTTTTACCCATTCATGTCATCAAACTTTAGTCAATGACTTGACAGAACAGGGGGACGCTGACATTGTGGTAGAGGTTGGTGTAATGCAGAGCACGAATTTCCAGGAACCTTGAATTGCTTACCTATGGGGAATTGTGTTCACAAACCTGGGATTTGTGCTCGCGTTTCATTTGCACAATGCCACGTGATGTATATATGCTATACCTGGGGAAAAGGGCTACTGGGCTACCGTAGGAACCAGGGAGAGGCATTCAAGGAAAAAGAAATCCAGGAGACTACTTGCTGTGACAAAAAAATATATATTTAACATTTATTTAACACAATTTTAAAGTGGATAATGTGTTCTAATACCTTTTAAAAGTGCTCCCCGTTGATCTGCCAACTATCAAACTCAATTGTCCAAACTGGCTAGTCATACAAAAGCTATTATTAGCAAAAGTGTGGTTTGTGCAATGAACTCAAAAATAACTGAAGTGTCTGAGGTCCAGTGTGTGTGTCTCCTGCTGAGCTAATCAAGTCTATCGCAACACTCAGGAGGCTGAAGTTAACTAGTTACAAAGTGCAATGTCATGAGTCAAACATGCAGTAGGTATTTCACCCGTTTGAATAACAGGGCACAATATCTGACTTGAAGGCACTGCAAATTACTCAAGGCAATACGCAAAAAGCTATCTCCCTTGCAATCAAGACTAGCTTGCTTGAGAGGCATATAAAGAACAAAGACATAATGTTTTCTTGTCTTTTCAACACATCTCAGCAGTACAGTCCCCTTCCCGCGGCTCTTCCTTCATACTGGTGATACACTGCTTCTTCCTCTGCCCTAACTCCACCATCTCCAGCCGGGGAGGCCCCATCATCTTCCTCTTGTAGCAGCAGCCATAGCTGCCAGGGCCGGGGGACCTCTCAGCGGAGCCGCTGGGCGTCAGGAATGAGCTCTCCCCCACCACAGCACGAGGTGACCTGGCCAAGGGCGATGGTGTCGGGGATCCAGTGGCACTGTGCAACCCCGAGTCCTCAAACCGAGCCTCCTCTCTCTCAAGGCCATCGCGCCCGGACCACATCTCCCCCACAGGGTCCCGGCAGGCACTCCAGTCGCTGACCGAGGACCGGGGAGTGTCCAGCCCACACACCCACAGCTCGGACGAGCTGCCATCCGAGTCCATCTGGACGTCCGCTGGGTGTTGGAGTGCCGGGGGGCCTGGGAGGGTGGTGGTGGTGGGGACTCTCGGCTCAAGCTTGGTCACCTCCACGGAGGCCGACACTGGCGGCTGGAGGGCTACAAAGCGCCTGCTCTTGCACAGAAAGTGGCTGCAGACACCTCCATGCTGCCTGGGTCTCCTGCTGAGAACTGCTGCCGGGTGGTGGGACTCATCAGAGTCCTCCGAGCTCCCATCGTAGGGGTCCAAGTACTTTCAAATCATCACATATGGAGAGGTGGTTATGGAGCAGATGTGGATGCATTGTTTTAATAATGTAAAGTATAATGCTCACCTGGCAGTAACAGGGAAGCCGCCCCCCAACTTTGTGGGACAATGACGACATGGTCTTTTGAAGTGGTCTTCTCTCCTGCCTGCTAGTCACCGAGGCCTGCTCACAGTAATCAATCACAGTCATTTGAAGTAGATTTAGCTAACACTAGGACAGCAGTGTTTTGGATCTGGACCGCTTGCTAACGTAGCTATAGTTAAAGAGCCGTAGGCAGCTGTGTCGAGGCTACATATACCGTCCACATACAACTCATAATTGGTTTTGGGCTGCATGTAGCTTAAAACAGTGTTGACTTGAGTCTTTGTTTTAGCTATATTCATCCTGACCACTGGTCATATCATGAAATATTATATAGTACTTTATAATATTATAAATATTATATAGTAGAATAGTGTCCGTAGATTTATGACAATGCACATTTCCCAGGCACTGAACAAAATTGTATGTGTTTAAACTCCCTTATTGTGTAAACTCAGTAGGCCTCCAACCCATACAGATTATAATGAATGCAAGTTGAAAATGTATTAGTGAATAGTATCTGGTCATTGTATCTTGTCACACACAAGTGTGTGTGAGAGAGCGAGTGTCCAGGCAACATAATGATACCATTGTGCTGGTATCTGATGAGCGTGGGCTGATGTCTGACTCAGAGTCTGTGCTGGACTCCACTGTACACATCTCCTGGTAGAAAACAGGCAGGGGTAGAAAGTAACTAAGTACTACTAGGGCATACTTTTAATCACTATATAACATATTGTTACTCCATCGAATTAAACTGATACATCTGCAAGTACTAGACAGTTGTATATGATTATTTACACAGCATATATAGCCTATACACCTTTTTCCCCGTGTGTGTGTGTGTGTTTATAGTCTTACCATGTATTTGAAAGCAAGCTTCTCCACAGTGTTAGGCCGGCCATCACTGTTAACTGCATAAAAACAGTCTACATGTCAGAAAATAAGATAACACACAATCATGAATACGTTTAAAAGTGAAAACTTGTATAAACATTTTACCGGGACGCATGTGACTTTTCCTCCTAGATGTCATATTGCATAACAGCTCGACCTTTTTGTTCTTTCTTTTTTTTAATGCAATGTCTTTTGTAATGACAGAAGTGTACAATCAAGCAGTCAATCTTAATTGTTGTTGGACGGGTGCATTTAATAATGCAGTACTTAAACACCCACGTGTGTACCGCCTGCAGCAGGTACGCCGCTACATAGTTGGCGTAGCGCACACACTTTAAATACCAGGAGCGCTGTGTTAAATATACTACTGTGGCACGAGCGGCGTGGACGCAGACGACAAACAATTCAATCACGCCGCTCAACCCGCGCGCACGGCCGGCTGGGGGGGGGGGCGAGAGAGTTCACGCTCCGTGCGTAAGATCCGGGCTCGAGGAAAAAAAAAAGGATGAATGTTAATTTCAAAGATGGCGGCGGAGGGAGGAGGGAAGGAAATGAACGAAATTAAAACTCAATTCACCACTCGGGAAGGTGTCTACAAACTCCTCACGCACTCCGAATACAGCCGTCCCAACCGGGTGCCTTTCAACTCGCAGGGCTCCAATCCCGTCAAGGTCTCCTTCGTCAACGTCAACGACCAGTCCGGTAACGGCGACCGGATCTGTTTCAATGTGGGCCGCGAGCTCTACTTCTACATCTACAAAGGCGTCCGAAAGGTAGCGCGCTGACTTCGCCGATTCAAGCCCGATGTCGCCGAGAGACGCGGTGGCGTCGGCCGCCGTCGGTGCTCGTAACCGACGGTGCCGTGGCGTACCGGGGCGGTGCGGGCGAACCGTTTGGGTTCGGCAGGTGTCTGACTTTGAGACCAACGGACTGGCGGTTGGCTTAGAGCTACGAGCTAGCAGTCCCGTGGCTAATGTTTCTAGCTAACTAGCTTGCCCATACTATTTTGAGGCTATTGGGTCTCAATGCTGAAACTTTTTATTTTCTGGTTGTGGCCGTGATTAACATACACGTGAAACGCATTGTTGGATTTAGCGTCATTTTGGTGTGGTTGAAGTTGTCGTTGCGTCCCTGTGAAGAGTTTTTACTCTGACACGGGCTGGCATAACACCTGTCGACGCCCTTTGATTGACAGGTGTCGGAATGACAATGTGTCAGGATTCAGTGAACTGTCAGTCACTCGAAGTAGTTGATCCTTGACTGTACTACGTTTTGTGCAAACGGTTGCTGAAATCTACGCAACAAGATGCACACGGGAAGTTTCAGGATAACTTTTCAGGAATGACGACCTGGCCTAGCTAGCTGTTAAGGGCTAACGTTAGCTTGCACTATTATTGAGAGGCAAGTACGTCCAAGTAATCATTTCACGGAGCATTTACGAGACTCGTCTGCTCTTCTCCTAACCCTAACCCTCCTTCAATGTGACAATTAGTTGTCTATCGTTGCGTTAGATTACTCTTGGTCGGTCTAATTTTAGCACTAGCTATGTAGAAAGTTGCTTTTGGCAATTTTGTGATGCTAACTAGCAGAAGCCGGAAGTGTTGCGCCCGTTGTACTTGCTATGCTGATGTGGTTGTTAAACATGGGAATTACTTGAAGACTGGAAGGCATCGCTAAATACTGTCAGTATGAAGTATTGGCTAGAATAGAATACAGATGCCCTGTGCTTAGCTTTACACCCGTATTGACAACTTGGTAAATACATGGAAAGTTCTGCACTTGAACTGCGTTCTGGTTGCATATCAGACAACTGTGTGGACAGGTTACTTACATGACTGCAATGCTGTATTAAATAGTTAACGTTTCAAATAATAAATCCCTGAGTCTTCATTATCTTCTTGGATGTTAACTAACGTTTGGTATATTTTGGTCGGTTTTCTTTATGGCCTACTTGTTATTGTATGATGCAGCACAATGCTGTTCTCTCTATACAACGGTGTATGTCACATGGTTAGAGACCCTGTTTAATTAAAGGGAGCTATTCTTGGCCTTTGCACACAATGTCACAATAATATGGCAGGGTCATACATTGTGTTTATTTCTTCATATCTTTAAGTACGCCCCAATGAGCATCATTGTTTTGCAGGGTTTAACTGGGTCTCTTTCTGTCCATGTAATCTCACTTCAGTGGTTTTTGCCTGTAATCAAATACCACATTGATGCCCTCCTCCTTTCTGGCAACTCACCGTGTTGGCTTGCATTTGTGCTTTCCTTTTTAACAGGCTGCTGACCTGAGCAAACCCATAGACAAGCGCATCTACAAAGGAACGCAGCCGACCTGTCACGACTTCAACCATCTGACGGCAACAGCAGAGAGTGTATCATTACTGGTGGGGTTCTCGGCTGGACAGGTGCAACTGATAGACCCCATCAAGAAGGAAACCAGCAAACTCTTTAATGAGGAAGTATGTCGCTGATTCCCAACTGATGTGTCAATCACTGTAGTACAGCATTGCACCTTTGATGGAATGTGTTCCACAGTTTGCCTAGTCTTTGCATGAGATGCTGTTCATATTAACATATTTTGTTGTTGGGTTAATGGTACAGCTGTCAGCGTAAATAGCATTAACCTCCAATTTTGGATATTGCTCATACGTTAGAATATCACTGATAATGTGTAGCCCATAGTGTATTATTCATGTCAATCTTCTGTCTATACTTGACTGTTTGTTTTCTCTCTTCCTTTTCCCTCCCACACACCTCATCCACAACCACCATCCCCCTCCCCTCCAGAGACTCATAGACAAGTCCAGGGTGACATGTGTGAAATGGGTTCCGGGCTCCGAGAGCCTCTTCCTGGTCTCTCACGCCAGTGGGAGCATGTACCTGTACAACGTGGAGCACACGTGTGGTACCACGGCGCCCCACTACCAGCTCCTCAAACAGGGGGAGAACTACTCTGTCCACACGTGTAAGAGCAAGTCCACGCGGAACCCGCTCCTCAAATGGACCGTTGGCGAGGGCGCGCTGAACGAGTTCTCCTTCTCCCCCGACGGGAAGTTCCTGGCTTGCGTGAGCCAAGACGGCTTCCTGCGGGTGTTCAACTTTGATGCCGTGGAGCTGCAGGGCACCATGAAGAGCTACTTTGGCGGCCTGCTCTGCGTGTGCTGGAGCCCCGATGGCAAGTACATAGTGGCAGGTGGCGAGGACGACCTAGTGACTGTGTGGTCGTTCCTGGACTGCCGGGTCATTGCCCGGGGTCACGGACACAAGTCGTGGGTGAGCGTGGTGGCCTTCGACCATTACACCACCAGCGTGGAGGAGAGCGACCCCATGGAGTTCAGTGGCAGCGACGAGGACTTCCAGGATCAGATGATCCACTTTGGACGAGACCGGGCCAACAGCACGCAGTCTCGACTCTCCAAGCGCAACTCGACGGACAGCCGGCCCGTGAGTGTTACATACCGCTTTGGCTCCGTGGGCCAGGACACTCAGCTGTGCCTCTGGGACCTCACGGAGGACATCCTCTTCCCCCACCTCCCGCTCTCGCGGACACGGACACACACTAACGTCATGAACGCCACCAGCCCTCCCGTGGGGGCCACCGTAGTGGCCAACACTCCTAGCAACGCTACCAACGGAAACAACAGCGGTGTCAGCGCGCCGGGCCTCAACTCCCTCTCTACGACGTTACCGCGCTCCAACAGCTTGCCGCACTCCGCGGGCGGCACCACCGGCACCACCGCCGTGGCCAACAGCGCCAACAAGGCCGGCCCCGGCGGCCTCACCAGCGGCATCATGGACAGCGCGATCGCCACGGGCGCGAGCAAGTTTGCCACGTTGTCGCTGCATGACCGCAAGGAGCGACCCCATGAGAAGGACCACAAGCGCAACCACAGCATGGGCCACATCAGCAGCAAGAGCAGCGACAAGCTCAACCTGCTGACCAAGAGCAAAGCGGACCCCGCTAAGACTCTGGGCACCCTGCTGTGTCCACGCATGGAGGACGTGCCCCTTCTGGAGCCCCTCATCTGTAAAAAGATAGCTCACGAGAGACTGACTGTACTCATATTTTTAGAGGACTGTTTAGTGACTGCTTGTCAGGAGGGATTTATTTGCACATGGGCAAGGCCGGGCAAAGTGGTAAGTTCTTTTTAACGTAGAGAAAATGTGTGGGAGTCCACTGGTGGGGAGGCGGGGGGTGTTGCTAGGATTTAACTTGGCACCAAATGTATTCATAAACCATCTTCTCTAATAACACAAATGTTTAGAGTAACATTTTCGGGGTGTCGTTAAAGAGACGCTAAGGCCCACGTCAAACTGTTTTTCTCAGTTTTGTTTGTTTTTGGTGCTTTCCCTTGCAAACCTCTAGGTCGAGGTAACGGAGACAGCCAATGCGATAATTACGTCTTTTTCTCCTTACAGTACTTTACTGATACGGAAGGCTTCCAATGTAGACTCTCACAGACATACAGGAGACGAGGATGTTAAGTGTGTGAATTACATTTTAGTAAATATTTCTCATGGCATAGCAGCAAAGTAAAGCATAATGGTTGTCCAGTCATCTGCACTGGGCCCATCTTTGAAGTGTCCAGCTTTTATGCAAAGCACTCTGTATATTCTAAACAAATCAATGCAGTGTGTGTGCCAAATGCTTTATATACGTGCGTGTGTGGCTTAATATGTGTTCGCATGCACTCTTGTATGCTTGGCATATTTTTGTATTTGAGAGGATTGGTGTTAAGGGGCACTAAATTGGCAGATCATTTCAGTGTCGCTCTATTTCCAAGGAATCATCCTTCTTGTGAGTCCATCTGTGATCATTACCCTAACCAAAATATTTCCATAATCAAATGACCTCCATTCAGGCGGTCCTCTCAAAGACCTTGCAGGCCTTTGCATCCACTCTCCTAATTGAGTGCCACACACAGGCCTTTCACTGACTAGAGGACAGTGCAACAGGGGCTAACTTCTAAATGAATCATTTGTTTGCTTGATTTTCCTTTGCTTTGTGAACTCTCCCAATGCAACTCTCCTTGTTTTCCTTTCTCCAGGGCTTATTGTCATCCCAAAACCAAGCCAGCTCTCCCAGTGGAACAGTAGTATAGCCACAATATTTCTGCTGCTAAACCAA
>OMKP01047301.1:0-13082 GCA_900302375.1 Bathygadus melanobranchus | reverse complement strand
ATAAGAATAGTACTAGTACTAACTGCAGAATAACCTCAAAATCATACTTTGCACTCTCGTAAATTATTTCTAGCATAAAAAAATAACGTTTCTGTTAAATGTCATATTTTGTAGAGTTATGTGTCAATATGCGAGGCAGTGGCTTCCACATTTTGGAATGAAACTTTTGCATTAGCAGTGTGTGACTGTAACAGGCTCTCCTCGTCCCCCTGGAATATATAAAAACTAAGCGAAGCTTCAAAGCACCGATGAGGATGAAGGCACGATCCTTCATCTTGCACACACGCGCGCACACACACGCGTGCTCCTTCTTCGCCTGTCTCTCTAATTCCACACAGAGCGCGCGAGGGGGAGACGACGGCAGATGCACGTGCAGAGGCCTCCTCCTAATCCCTGGGTCTGTCAAACCCTCGTTCACTTCACACTAGCGTCTCCGTCCTCATGCTCCCTTCCTCAACGCTCCAGCCTCACGCGGGCCCGCCTCTCTTCAAATGTCCGCCTGGTCAGATCTCCCCCGCTTTCCATAAAGTCTACCATATCTTAATTCCCCTCTTATCAGTTGAAGTAGGTAAGTAGTTGCTCTCTCTCTCTCTCTCTCTCTCTCTCTCTCTCTATGAAGACGGTCGGTCGGCTTTCAGGAAGCATCATCCATCATTCACGTCACGTCGTTGGGGCCACGAAACCCGAACGCGAGGGACGGACGGCGCATCTGAAATCACTGCCGCAATTACCGCGCTGCGGTGCGGTTAGCGGCGCGCGGCATCACAGCTAAAGGGCGGATCTTTAATAACGGTTATTAGTCACCAAACAGGCCGGTGCTGTTTGATCGCTGACTGCGTCGGTATACATACTGTTTGCCGCGCACATTGACAAGCTCCGCGCTGCCAAAAACCATGTAATCGCTAATTGAATTCCCAACTGAAACAGCCCATACTCGTGTCGTTTACGGAGAACAGTTCCGTTCCTCTCACTGTCCCTATCTATTTTCACCTCATCTCTATTCCCGTTGACAACTGCGGGTGGAAACGTACAGTAATGAAGAACAGAGTAAGTAACTCTGAGTCCATTAAGCCCCAGTGGATTGATCCTGCTGCTAAATAATGCAGGCCATGGAAAAGACAAATGAGTGATCAATAGACAGTCCTCTCCCCCATTGTTACCATTGCCCGGCTGGTATCCATAGAAACCTGGTGACTGTGCTTACCTTCAGCCTGCCGCAAAGATTGGAAAACCGAGGGCAATACTCGCACCCCATCATCGAGGCGATCCTTAATACACGGTACATGTCTGGGAGCAGGATCGTCTCGTGGTAATGGTCTTTCACTCCCAGCCTAAAGGTTCTGGATCCAAACGCTGATGTCCAGCTGTAATCCCCGAGGAAGAAACCCAACCGGCCCTCTCCTTAATGACATGCGTCTAAAAAAAAAACCCCAAGCCACTTTGGATAAAAGCATCTGCATTCCGACATCTCATTGCGGCATTACTAATCTATATCTAGGACAGATTTGTGGACTCAAGCAGGGGGTTAGTGTGTCGTACCGACTTTTAGGAATTGGCTCCATTAAAATGGCAAAGGGCTGACATATGGTGGCTCTCCATCAGGAGCTGGTAAACAGACACAGCAGAGTGCGGGTCTCTCTGGTGCCAGCATAGCGGCTGACCACAGATGGCCGGGCCCTTAATAATGACTCCCCTGTCCTTCTCAAGGTGACCGCTTGGGGCCCGCGAGTGGCTCAGTCTCGCACAAATACAACTCCCATTGATGAGGATGGGGGGGTTGTTTGACCGAGCTCCATGTTAGCTCTTTGTTATTAATCGTACGACTGAGAACTATTTCAATTAACCTGTTTTATTTTAATGGGTGTAGCTTTTAGATTAAAGACCTGCTAGGATTCTTTGTCTGTGCTCGTTTCTGTCTGCTGTCAGCATGTCCTACAAAAAAATGTCCTTGCTCAAATGTGGTTTTGTCTGAATGTTGGAATGTTATATTTCATATTGCAATAGCTCGATATGCTATACTAGACCTATAGAAGACCATATGTACTATTCCTTAAGAACAAGTCATGGGATCGCTGCTCTATATCTGTCCATGTTTAATGTTTTATCAGACATTCTGTGTATACTGAAGAACTACCCACTGTCTAACAACTAATCCCTTATAGACCTTATAGTTGGAGTATAGCAACACAAAACCAACTTCACAAGCGTGTGAAACATCTGACAGTTTGCCTGAAAGGATAATGTATCTTAAACTGAGAATCTTAAAAGTTTCAATGAGACACGTTTCTACTTATAAAGGTTCAACAATGAAACTGAAATTCTAAATGAATATAATACTTGTTTTTATTGTTACCCCCAGAATTCAAAATAAACAACGGCATTATGACCCTACATAAGTCTACATAAATGACCTGCTACATAAATGCAGTCCATTTATGATATTAAATATAATCAAATGTGAAAACAACACAAGGTTAATATGAAGCTGAATTAAGTTCGCTTAAGGTCAAGAACGAATAATGAGCCTACATCATCGATGGAGCGGGAAAATGGCCTAGTCTTAAGTAAAAACTAAATAGAATTAATATCAAACATTAATCAAACTTAAGTGACCCAACAAACTGAAAAAGAAGCAAAGCCAAGCTTAATTAAAAGTATAAAAACAACACCTAATGAATCTATTACTGTTGGGACCGGGTGAAGTGTAATTAGCTGTCTCCTCTCTGGTAGCTTCTGCTCTGGTTGGACCTTAATGAGCTGCTTTCACCTCACATGGGAGAGAGGTGAGCCCGATGGAGCAATGGATCAGGTGGCTTGAAAAGAAATGGTTACAAAATTATAAAACATGAAAGCAAATGTGTTGTTGTGCTTGTGTTAATCAATTTAGGAAAGTGTCTGTAACAAGTTAAGAGATCTAAAGACAGGTCGACAGACCACCTGACGAGTGTAGGAATTCTTAATCGAGGGCAGGATACCAGCAGGAAGGCGTTGGGTTCGATCCCCACTGTCCACCAACTATAAGCATCCTTGAGACACAAGACATGCTAACTCCTACCAGCTCCTTAACGATGTGTATCTAAAATTCACTTTGAATTGCTTCGGATAAAAGTGTCTACGGAATGAGTGAACTCATATAACACAACTCGGACGTAAGGGTTTTCCAGGTTGCGTCAGGTGAGAACCGGCATGTCCTCACTCTGGCGTGCCAGTGTCAGCCAAGTGTCTACAAGTGCTCAAGGAAATTGGCTTAAAGAGGATGGCCGTACGAACAAGCAGCTGTTGCTGCTGTAATTGTTATTAACCGTGGCACATAAGAGAGAGCTGGAGCCCCATTGATTTTATGTGGGCTGGGATTTAAGTGCAGTGCTCCACCGATACAATGCCCCAAAGTCAGGGGTACGCTGCAAATGAAACACACACACACACACCTCTTGAGAAGCCAGTTCAGCAGAGGATAGGATGCTGGCAGAGGCCTTACGCAACAAACGTGTATTGACACTTCTGGCAGAATTTGTCTCCACGATTCCTCCTTCACAATTTTTTGACAAACTCCGCTGCAAGCAGAATGTACTTGAAGAGCATGAATAAAGGTTGTTCAAATGGATTCACACAATCACTGCCGATATACCAGTATACCTCTGATAAGTCTGTCTAGTGTTGCTGGCAGGATATATTCATGGTACCAGCTCAACTCTACTCAACACAACTCTACTGGCTTTTGGTTTCACCTCCGCCATGAAGCGCCATTAAAAAACTTTTTTGCTCAATGGAAAACCAAAAAAAGTGTCTCGAGTTGAGCTGTGTACCATGTAGTGGAGAAGCGCCATGAATGTAGACTGGTAGAGGATGAGGTGTGATAACCCCCCAGACACACACAGTCACTCTGTAAACCGACTTGAGAACCTTTAAAAGCGCTATATAAGTACTGGACTACAGTGAGTAAATGAATACATTTATGAATGACTTAGTAAAATTAAGAAATACATTTGTGTTTCTAAACTGGTGGTAGTCAAGGGCAGCCTGATTACAGAGATCTCTGTTCATCTCTGTAACCACGCCAACACAAAGAGTGAAGGGTGAAAAAACAGACGCCTTATAGCAGCACATTCCCGAGGAAGTAGAAATTAATCTCCTATGACATCTCTAATGGGGTTTACCCTCCTCTCACATCTGTTATCTCTCTTCCCCACCCACGCTCCATTTGAAATCACACACGTACACGCGCACACACACACACGCACACTGCAGGGAGATAACCACACCTGTGAGCTGCCTCGCCTCGCTGCCTCACTGCCTCCTCTAAAGGAGGCCAAGGCTTTGAATGCAGAGGGGAACGCGTTTCTTCCCTTTTCCTCCTCTCTTCGCTCACGCAGCGAGTGTGACTGGGAACGCAACTCAGAATAAATTAGAAATGCAGCGTAACCTTTTTTTTTTCCCAGAGAGAGGTGGCTTTCATCAGCCCCGTGCAGTGAGCTCGCGCGGACCTCGGCTAATTGTTAAACATGTTCCTGTCAATCAAGCCTATCCCGGCTGGCAAGTGCTCAGCCGGCGCCGCCACAATGAGCTGAGCCCCGGCAGGGCCTCCGCCAGCCTCGAGACTATCTCAATTCCATTAGCAGCTGTACAATATGAGGGGCTGAATGCCACTGTTGACTGCGGGCCTACCGGGAGAGCAGCACATGCACTGAATAGACTGAATAGACTGCCTTTTTTTTCCCGTGGCATATGTTTCATTTCCACGTGCACGCGCCCAACGGCGGGCGAGGTAATTGCCGTTCGGGGCTCCGTGTTAAAACACATAACGGGGGGACTGAAACCACGGCCAGTCGCCGCTTCCTGAATCAAAATGTAAATAATCCATAGAGCTAAAAAAAAAGATATAAAAAACCCAGCCATGTGAGTCCCAGCGTGACGGAGCCGAGAGGAGTCGTAGCCGGGCCCGCTCTTACACCTCATTACAGTTCAACGCGGTTCCTTCTGTGTTCATTTAGCCACAGAGGTGGGAGATTCAGAGATGCAATCTGCTCTGCCATCCACCTATGGCCCAGCCGTGTGATTTGTTAGCTCACATGTTAGCAGGCTCACTGAATACGAATAGCAATAATAACACCATGAGAGCCGGGTTGAAGGGAGCCATCGCTTTCTACCCTGCTGCACGCCGCGGTGACTCGCGGCTTTATGCTAATTCAGTAGCTATACGGAGATAAAGGCTAGGCTTGCTGACGGCAGTATTATAGCCGGAGGAACCGGGGATTCTGGGAGCAGGGGTGAGTGTGGGAACCATGAGAGGGTCGGAGATGGTCATCAACAGCCATAAAGGCTGCCCGGTTCCCATGAAGCCCTTCTAAAATCTCCACCGCGAGGTATATTTGGCCACCACTCGAGTGAGTTTTTCGAGAGCAGGCAGCCTCTCTGAGGTACCGTCGAGGGCATCTCGAGATTCGAACTGGATGTGAGGAAGACGTTAAATGAAAGAGTGCGATCTGTCATGCATTTCTCATTCCAATAAGCCCGGCGCTGAGTTCAGATACAGCCAAGCGGCAGTTCCCCTTGGCTGGCAAGAAACATTTTCTGAATTTAAACACTCGCCGAGCTCCGGCGCTCACTCGGAGCGTTAAATTCAACTCAAAGCGGCTGCAGAAGGAGGCTTTAGAGCCGCTGGGTTGGCTGAAGATTTGCATTAAGCTTTCTTTCTTTACTCTGCCTCCACCCAAGACATTTTAACTTGTACTGCAAATTTTAATCATGGCTCGTGTTGACGCTCCCGGTGTCTCGTATCCTAATCTGCAGCCTTCAGGCAGGGCCACAGGGGAAAATCAGGAGCGCCTCTCCAAGTCTGAAGTGCGATTCCACAAATCCTTCCCACCGGGATTTCTCATCAAAAAATATCACCCTCCCAAAAATCGGATATGTAATTACAGCTTTGCTGTGTGTGTGTGTGTGTTCTGTGTTTTATTAAACCATCCCTTCCTAGCATCACCTCCCATTCACCACTGCCATAGGGAAAATCGTCTCATTAAACACCCAATATGGCAGCATCTCTGTCAGCATCACAGTCTTTCTTTGTGTGTGTTTTTTTCTTTTTTTTGTGTCCATAATAATTTTTTTGGCAGCGCAATGTCCCGGAGGTAAGGCACTTTAATTACAGTGAGTCGGGTAATGGAGGCTGTGGAAACTCACCCGCATGCCCAGCTCAATGTTTTCACCCCCGTACACCTCCATACCGGGGTCCAACAGTCCGATCTCTCCAAAGTACTCCCGATCAACCACAAAGGAGCACCCAATCATCGCTGGTGTTCTGAGAGAGAGAGAGCATCAGTGAGTTAGGGGGAGAGAGAGAGGAAGCAAAAGAGTTAAAAGAGAAAAGAATGTGCCGAAAATATTCTCCAGCTGCTCGCCTTTTATACGCCCACACGATGAATGCAGTTCATTACCCTTCACAAAAAAAAGCAAACCCAGTTCAGACACTGAAACCAATTAGGCTTCGGCAAACAAGATGGTTGATACTGCAGGTTAGACTGAAGGCAGGAACACAGTTTATTTGATCAGGAGCAAATTAGCCAGTTCTGGAGGATCACCTCGAGGAGAACGCCTTTAACATTGGTCACAGTGTTTACATAGCAAATGAAGCATACGTATTCCTCTCCATCTGCTGTCTGCTTGTGAAGAAGCTGTGTTTAATATTCCCAACGCCGGTGCGTGCGTGTCATTCATTCAGGGTTTGGATCATCAGCAGAATGTATAAATGAGGGGTTTGTTTGTGCTGTACTGTTTTAATATTTTGGAAAGGATAGATCTCGGGCCAACTGTTTATTATGCAAAACAGAGAGCCGGCAACGCCATCCCACTCATTATGCTAATTCACAGGGGAAATAATGTCTTATTTTAAATATATTTCTACGCCTTTTTCTGTACCTCCGTATGTAAAAATACCATTTAGGTCCACACTTTGGCTGTAGTGTCTACAGCGCCTATTGTGTACAAGTCCATTAAATGCATCGTGCTAGTGCAAACCCTTGAGAGGGCTGGCCTAAGGATGCCAGAGAGCACTTTTGTCTGGCATGGTCCCTGACAGGTCTTCCATGTATTATAGAACATCATGCATTAACAATGGAATAGCATACCTAACACACCATGTGTTTTAACAGGGTTTGGCTCACAGGAACACACGAGGCAAGACTAAGGTGCGATGATGTAAAAACATAGCACACGCAACCATATGTTTGTGATTTATTTTGACACAAAGATATGTGAAATCCAGTGGTGGAATGTAGCTAAGTACATTTACAAGGTACTGTACTTAAGTACAAATCTGAGGTGATTTACTTGCGTATTTCTATTTTCTGCTACTTTATACTTGTACTGCACTACATCTCAGAAGTACATATTGTACTTTTTACTCGAATACATTTATCTGACAGTTTTAGTTACTCGTTACTTTGGAGAAAATTAACAAAACAAAATACAATCAATCATTAAATTATGATATTATTACATCAATAAGGATCTATTTGGTCCCCAGGGGGAAATTCACAAGCTAACCAGTGGTATGTAAAGATATAAAATATAAATACATTAAAATGAGCTTCACATTTACCAGCTGCAACATTAAAGCGATGGACACATTAATGCATCAATAATTATAATCTGAAATGGGCCATTCTGCATAATAAGTACTTTTACTTTTGGCACTTTAAGTATATTGCGATGGTAATACTTTGGTACTTTCACATTAACATTTTATTACAACATTTTCAAGGCAGTATCAGAGTATTTCTGCAGAGTGGTATTCTGAGTTATTCTGAGTGTTCTTCCGCCACTGGTGAAAACAAGCAGTAGTTCCATTGTCATAGGAGCACTGGATGAGAGCAACTGTCTATTCATTCGCCCATCTATCATCCATTCATCTATCATCCATCCATCCACCTACCCATTCATGTTAACAGAACACGTGACGTACAACTGTGGAGGCTCAGCCATCACAAGGTAGTGTGATTTGACATTTTAGCATACTACAACATAGAGATAGGCACTTTGGCACCAGTACCTGTAATTATCATACTGATTAAAAGACCGCTATATATAGAATCCACAGTACTCTTTCTAGCTTAACCCCACTCCCTCAGGTGATACTCTTCACCTAGCTCGTTCAAATCAATTCATATCCAGCATTCATCACGGCAACAGAAAATGTCCTTCAGACACTGTGTGTGCTATGTCTGTCTGTGCGTTCGTATGAGTAATTGTAATCGAGAATCATTCCTGTGGAAACAGGTTCCCAATATGAATAACATGATGAATTGACAAATTGTTGGTTGGTTGGCCATCTAAATGGCTCATTAAAATCTGTAAGAGAAAAGGAAACACAGGAATGTACCAGTGCAATAAATAGCAGAAGAACCATCCCGTGTCCTAAATTTGAGAACAATTAAAAATTAAATTGTTGATAGTGTGTGGATTAAAAAAAACATTGAAGAAATAATTGCCGCCAGCTTTTCAGTGGACTTAAAGAAAACACCAGTACTAATAGTAGTCTGCCTAATTAACATTTTTATTCCCGTATTGTTTCTTCTAAGTGTCTGTAGATTCCTCCATTGCACCAACGCCTTAAGTGATATTGAGAACGGAGCAGCCACTAAACCAAATGGACTGCTCCCCATGAAGGCAACCAATCCTCCAACTGAACAGAGCTGAATGCATCATGATTTCTGCTGAGTCTACTACCTTAGAAGCCCAATATGATTGCCCAGTTCTGCCATCATCTCAAAATCCCACCCAGAGCCTCAACACGCAATTCATACTCTTATAATAAGCCTTTTAGACTCAGTGTACTCATTTTAAAAGGTCATTTTTCTTTTTTACAACTTTTGTTTCATGTTGAGTGTGTCCAAACTGCCGAAAAAGTCTTGAGCGTTAGGATTTAAAATGACCACGGAGCCTCTGTTGTCGGGGGAAACAGGCGGCAGAACGATTTCCGTTAGGACTCCACAAATCCGACACACTCCAGCTGGCCCTCGAGGGCCCCCGTCCGTTACAGCAGAGTGTCAATAGGGAAACAAGAAACAGCTCTGTAGCTCAAGCCTCTTCCCCCATCTCTCCATATCTCTCCATCCCGATATCACTCCATCTCTCTCAACCTCTCTCCATCCCTATACCTCCATCTCTCTCCCTCCAAACCTCTCTCTCTGTCCCTATATCACTCCATCCCTATCCTCCTTCTCTCTCCACCTCTCTCTCTCCATCTCTCAATCTCCAAATCTCCCTCCATCTCTCTCTGTCTCACTCCATTTAATTCTCTGAGAAGCTGGTGATGTGGATCAATCTTTGGCGCGAGACCTCTCAGCTGTCCATGCTTTACCTAGTTATTATCATTATTCAATTATTACATTATTATTATTAAACTTGACCATTTTCAATCCATCTAGCATATCAATAGTAAGAGCAGTGTTAGTATATACATACACACATATATACGTATCCAACAATAATAGTTTTAAGCTTCAGCCACATACAAATACCTGAGTGTTTCTCCTGGACAACATTTGTCCAGTGAAAGCAGAACAGCAGAATGCCGCTGCCCGTTGTGGCTCTATCTGCAGGACAGATGGCCTGAAGCAATGCACCACACAACACATTATACATTCATACTAAAAACACTGGCTCGCCCCGTCACAAACAGACACGTCACTCGTAATGAACAAGCCCTTCCTACGGGGGCTTCACATTCATGTGTTTGGGTGGTGGTGGTAACAGCGGACACGACGACGCCTCCCTCGTGAACACATGAATAAATGATTTGCGTGGCCTATTCGTAATTCATCAAAGCGTCCTCATCCATTATGAACCCCATTGGTCCTCACCTGATAGGGGCGGTCTCGTCACCTTTGTCCAGCCAATCCTGTGGAGGGATGATGTACATGCACCACAGGCCCCAGTTGTAGCCGTGGGCGGCGTTGGCGTACTGTTGCACCTCAAACGTGTTGTACTTGATGTTGTCGATGGCGGGCAGGATGATTCGGCTGTGGTCCTCTTTCATCCTGGTGAGGATGGGTTCGGCCCTGTGGACACACGGAGGGATGGAACGATGCGGGTTAGGAAGGGCTGAGTGGGTCTCGCTGAGAGCAGGCTCATAGGGTGTTCAACCCCCAGCCCAAAGGTGCTGGGTTCGATCCCCCATGTCCACAGCCTACCTTGGAAGCATCTTAGAGCAAGACGCCTAACCCCTACCTGGTCCTTAGTGACATGCGTCTGAATCCACTGTCACTTTGGATACAAATGTCTGCTAAATGTCTGTCAAATTTGCACGTTATAAATATGACGTGGAGGCATTTTGCCCTTTTGCTGCAGCGGTTGTACTCATTTAAACAAATACATTCAGCAAAAAGAGAAAATATGTGATTTAGCCACGATGGACACATTAATAAACCAACGTACATTTGACGAGTTGTTTGTTTCACTGCGGTGGCGCTAACCTGGTGACGAGGTGAGCCGCTCACAACAATGAATAATAGATTGTAGCGCATATTAAATATAGAGTGGCATTTACGAAATGAGAAGGTCAAGGTTGAAAGACATGGTGAACAAGACACTCAGAGAAGAACAAAGCCCTTGGACGACCTGCGCTGTGTTGGCTTCACGCTAGCACCGAACCAGCTCATTGTACTCTAATGAATGCAGTTGTAGCTCTAAGCTGCGCTAATTAGCAACAATCGGGTAATACACTCCAACTTCCAGAAAGGACCTTTCTGAACTTGAACTCACTTTGCGGTCCTTAAGCAGAGTTTAGACAAAGGTGACTTTTACAGTAAATCATTATTTTAGACACGTCTTTAATGAGAAGGTATGGGGTGAGGCCTCTTGCTGAACACAACGCCTACAGGTGGACATTGGTGTTTGAGCCTTTTGGCTGTGGGGGGGGGGTGGAGACACCTAACCACAGGACTATACCTGTCCTCCGATAAATGTAATAAAATAAAGGGATAAACCCCACCTGAATCAAGACAAGTCGTGTATATATATATTTCCCCCCAGTCTACGCAGAGCCTGGCTCCATAAGCCTGGCTCCATAAGCCCGCCACAGGCTTCATCTCTGGCTGTGGCTCCCAGGTTCACTTTGACTGGCACACTTTCCTCTCAGACCACATCAAACGGGGCGGCAGATTCCACTGCTTGTCGGTTGTCGCTCGAGTGCTCGGCCTCTCAGCTGCCAAGTTCTGGCCCCCGTTCTGCTCTCCCTCCTGCCATGGCCCGAGGCGTCGCTTCTTTAAACCCAGCGGTACCGGGACACGGTGGTCGTGGTGGAGGTGGTGGCGGTGGAGGCAGCGGCGAAAAGGAGGTGGAGGGGAAGGAGGAAGTGAGCCGCGGTGACAGGGCGCGCTGAGACACGCGGGGGTTCAGACGCCGCCTGCGCCGTTTGCTTAATCCATTCGGGCATTAAGACGATCTCCGCTCCCACTCGCCCCCTTCTCCACTCCAAGCAGGGTTTGTGTAACGAGTGCATGGGCGGCTGTGGATTGGATTTCACACATATGCGAGGGAAGGGAGGCGGATGTTATGAAATGATAAATGCTCCTCTTGCAGGAGTACTTGAGAGTTTTTAAGTTCCCTTCGCTCTCAGCGCACCGTGGCACCAGTTCACACAAGCACTCACGTTTCCAAAGCGACAGGGGAAGTGACATTTTGGAGCTCACAAGATCACCAAGGCAACACCTCTTCTGTTCTCCACCTCTATCTCTTCTCTCTTCTCCATCTCTCGTGCTTTTTTACGTACTCTTTAATTACCCGCTCTCCGCCTCTGGCTCCTTATCGTACTGAAGTGGAGAATGAGGAGGAGGTAGAGGAGGTAGGGATAGAGGTAATGGATGGAAATGGAACCATAAGGGATGATGATGATGTATAAAGAAAGGAGTGAAGGGAGCAGTGCTTAGACAGAGCTTCCATTTAATAACGTTAAGAGCAGTTAGCAAGAGCACTTTGGTTGTCATTTAAACATAGGCTACTGGCATATGAAAATACCTTTTGTTATTCTCATTTAAATTTCACGTATCATGTATGTATACATTATGAACACAGAGAGAGAGAGAGAGATCTTTACAGAATATAGTTTAGGACACAATTATAAGCATTTATTTTTAATTGCCTTTAGCTGTTCAATGGGTATGAGTGGTGTCTTTGTTATTTCTTATTTTCTCCCTGTCCCAGTTGGGGTGCTATCCAGCCAGCCCACAGAACACCTTGCTCAGCATAACTGTCCTCTGTCCTTATGCAGTGTGTTTACATGCACACTGGCATTATGGTTTTATTCAAAATAACCTTTCAAAAGTTCCAACTGTCATGTACAAGCCTTGTGCTGATTCAGAACATCCCATTTGGAAGAAGCCTGCAGCTGTTGGAATATTGTTTATATTAAGAAAACCTGTGGGGACAAATTAAGCAATTGTGCATGTGTGGCCACTCTGTATTCATTCTACATTATACCTACCTTACCTGATCCAACTTCCTATGAATATTCAGCCTACGACCTGGCCATGTAAACCCAATTAGTAGAGGAACACTTTCTTCTGAACATGCTGAATATTCATCTTAATCAGAATAATGTGCGTGCCAAAGCTTGGTTTCCATGACAAAACCTAGCAACGCAGCACAGAGGAGGCAGTACTGCAGGCTAACCCACCCCCCTCCCTCCCAACCCCAGATACATCCTTGCGTGTCTCCCAACCTTGAGAGCAGCCCTCAATCAGCTCTGCAACACGCCTGGCTCTACTCATCTGCCATTCATCTTCCCCCCCACCATGTCCTTGAGAGCCAAGCCTCCGATGCCCTCTCGCAGCAGCCGGCCATAGGAGCAGCCAGCCGGCTCCCTCCCTGCCTGCCTCTCTCCCCAGCTGCAACGACCAAGTGCTATGGCTACGCCTCTGGGACACCTCGTTTAGCGCCATAGCAACCACTCGGGAAGCCAGTGCGCTCCATCTGGCATTTTTGACAGACGTACCCGTGTCAGGCCCCCACCCGCCCCTACTCTTCGTCTTCGTCTTCCTCCCACCACGGCCGTTCCATCTGTACACCACCATACAGGCTTACTC